>NQII01013881.1:0-18409 GCA_002778355.1 Clitarchus hookeri | reverse complement strand
CCAGCTCTGTCAAAATGCTGTCTTTGGTCTCTGTGAACTCCAGTTTAAGTTGCTGCAATGAGAAAATGCTAGTTTTACAAAATTACATGCTAAATTCCAAAATCATGAATGCTAATTTTGTTCAAAATAAGTGATAATTTTTCCAGTCTCTGGCAATAATACAAATGGTTACCATCGTATTGTAATAAAAATGCTGTGATCTCACNAGTGATAATTTTTCCAGTCTCTGGCAATAATACAAATGGTTACCATCGTATTGTAATAAAAATGCTGTGATCTCACTTTTTCATATTAATTAATGTGTAATACAATTTTAGTTTAGTTTTGAGAAATGCAGGGAGCAGTATTTGTGTTTTGATGATTAAAAACTAAAATTATACAAATTGTTTAGTATTATAATGATAAGCAAATTTTTCGAGTACAAATGCATAGTATTATAATATTTTGACAATTTTATGATTAGAAATTCATAGTACAATGAAGTCCCTTTTTTAAGTGGGACCAAATAAAGTATAGGTGTAAAAAGGTGGTCCTATTGTATTTTCATGGTACACAAATCTTTTGAGTACAAAAATATAGTATTAGTAATGGTAATAAATTTTTTTTTCAAGTCTAGTCTTTGTATATTGAAATTAGTTTTTTGTGATAGGTATATTTATCCACTTTCATTTTGTAATGTACTGTAATATTTTGTAACATGAGCTGTAAACATNTTTTTTGTGATAGGTATATTTATCCACTTTCATTTTGTAATGTACTGTAATATTTTGTAACATGAGCTGTAAACATGTTAAATAATATTAAATTTTTAAAATAAATCCTCAAGAATTAGTTTTAACCAAAATTTAGATACAGAAGCAAAAAAATTGTGCAGTTGGAGATATCTTAAAACTGTATGTTTTATAAGTGAGTAAAAATTGATTGATGTATCATGTGTTGTGTTGTATAAGTAATAAAGGATTCTGTAACTCATCTCTAAAATGTAATTAAATGTTTACTTCCAGTATGAGGCCCAAAATTCTTGACGTGTTTCTTTCCTAACTCTTGCATTTTAAGTTTGGCATTTTGATGGTAATTTTAGTACTACAGAAACAGTGATTTTTAATAGTAAGCTTGGCCTTGTGGCAAAGGGTTTTACGAGCCCAGACCAACCGAGAGTTACAGTAACGGGGGAAACACATGTTAGGACCTGGCTTTGTGCTGGACTTTAACTCCTGTACTGTTTACAGAAGAAGTGGGAAGCTGAGCTGTTCTAATAGCCACGTGTGTGGCATACACTGAATGTTGGCTGACTTTTACCCCAAAGTCAGTTTCAGGATTGCAGTAGTCATCTTTTACTCAACTGAAAACAGTTTTGATAGGAAATTTGGTGGAGTGTGCATCTTACCAATATCGTAACAAATCAAAACTGGAACAGATTCTAGTCTTGAGATAACTTCGTAATTTTGATTTACTGGTATTGGTGCACAATTGCGCCTGCACTATCTTTTTAAATTAATTTTACATATCCTTTGGCCACAGTGTTTTTGGTTATATTACATGAAGTTTTCGTAGGGTGAGAGTTTAACAGTTTTGAATGTAAATGATTAAATACTTATTGGACACATCTCTTACCCATGTTGTGTCACTGAGCCTTGTAAAGTTCACGACTGCAAACAGCCTTTAGCAGGAAGCACGTAGGACATTCTTGCCACATTTAGGCAACATTCATTTCAGTAAATAATTCTACATGTTACATGTCTGCAACCTGCCTTGCATGGTTTCCTGTTTGTCGTCGGAGGAAGTGGGAATCAGGTTGACCCTCAAATGGACTCTCAAGTGAAACTAACTGAGAGAAGATTGTAGCGTGTTTGTAACTGGTGCTACAGCACTTAGTTATTTACTGCACAATGACTTAGGCAGTTGAAATTACACAGTTTTTACACTAGCGATTTACTGAACCAGCAAACATGAGTGAATATTACCACATGATTAAAAAATTTATTTTCACGCAGTGGTCTGCTTGACAAAATTTAAAGGAATTGTGTGTGTTCATGCTAAGTAAAAAATGATGGAAGAGTAATTTAATTTTCATTAAAGCTATAAAAACTTTTTTTTTTTAATTTTATTTGGATTTATTAAAAAAAAAATAGTATTTTAGGCATGTACAAAATATTAAGCTGCAGTATTTTTAAGCTTGATCGAGTCCCTTCTGTTTTTAGTTTTTGGCAGTAGAAAACTGAGTGCAGCACAACCTGTGAAACAAAAAAAGCCAAATTATTATTCTGGAAAAGACAGGATGCAAACTTTCAAAGGAAGATCAGAATTCTATTCTTTTTGAATAAATGTAACAGCTGAATAATATTCAGAAGCATTTTTTTCCTTTCATGTGTTACCTAAATTTTAAATCCGTTATTTATATAGCGTTACATATAATAATTATTTGTATTGAAAAGCTTGGTCACTCTGATGAAGATAACAGTAACTTCAGTATATAATAATTCTTAGTTGTTTTAAAGGTCTCTCAAAGCATGAATGCCCAAAACATAAAATCAGGAACACATTTTGAACTACTCAATATGTTGTGATGGGGTATGATTTATTGTCAAGATACTTGAATGCTGGTAATAATTGATACAGTCTGTAGCTTTCAATTTAAAAATTGCCAATTTTTTGCAAAAAAAATTTAGTGATATCTATAAACCACAAAATTAGTAAGTACATACTGCGTGGAAAAATAAAAAAAATTAAGTGCTTTCAAAAAGATTAAATTTTGTTAAAATTAAGAATGTTTTACTTTTTAATTTTATTATAAATTTATGCATAATAAAATTTTATAAATTTTAAAACAATTGTTTTTGTGTACATACAGATGTTGTGGTTTCTATATGTTATTTAAAAAAAACCAGTCTCAATTTTGAATTTGAAAACCATACATTGTATCAACTATTGCTGTATGTTGTGGTTTTGTTAATTCAAATATAAAGTCAATAAAACAAATCTATCAAAATGTATTAATTAGTTAAAATTCAGTACTTGAATTTATATTTATAAAATTCATGCACAAAGAAACCTTTCCAAGAATTTTGTTAACAGTAATGTTTTTGAAGTATTAAACATTTTAAAACCAAAAAAGACATAGGACTGATAATCAAGTCTTTACAGCTGTACTTTAAAAATTATTATTTTAACTCATTTACTCCTTACAAAGTTGAATCTTATAAAAAATATATATTCATGATAACTAAATTTAGTACCCGTTATGTAAGGGAGTGTTAATTCTCACTATTTTATACCAATATTTCAGAGTATGGTGTCTGGTGGTGATGTAAATCACAAATGAAAACAATTAGTATTGCACAAATCCACTGACCACTTCCTGTATATTATTATATAGTATTCGCAAATATATGACCATGTTTTCAAATTTTGCAGCAAAGTGTCATAACTTTCTGTATTGATAAATGTAATTATTATGAATCACTGCTGTTTTGAAGGAAACATCAAAGAGGTATGAAAAATGTATATTTTGCTTTTTTAAGGCGTACCTTGTTGAAATTTAGCAGGAGTTGGAATCTGTCCCGTTGAAATTGTATAAAAAAAATACATATTGGCCAAGGCGTTCCGAGGCTTTGTTTGTGGGTACCGCCATGGTATATTCGTCCTGCAATGACTTGGTGACGTTGACAGTAGTGAATTGAAAGTTGTGCGTTCACTTACTACTGCCATTAACAAATTGTAGGCAGAAATTGGTGATTGTTCAGCAATTTCAGTACGTTTACCATTATTTTATGGTTACTTTAAAAGGTAGTTTGGTAATTGTGGTTCGTGATTCTTAACACTGTGTTTCTTTGTGATTTTTTTTACTGTGTGAAATGTTACATGTAATTACATATTGTGTGGAAATACAAGTGTTCGTGGAGTTTAAACTCATTAAATTAGAAGGTAAACGTGTTATACACACAAGTTACCAGCAGTACATCACCAAGGAGGTGTATCTGTCACTTACTTGGGTGCGTAATGTCATTACTCATTGGTGTTCGGTTAATCAATTAAATGGGCTGTACATAGTCGAATGTTAGCGTGGGAATTGATGAGCTTGTGTACTGCTGATGCGTAGCTATGTCAAATGCAGATGATCTAATCAGAATCTAATTCACAATTGGTTGCAGTTATAGTTTTTACTATGTGTTTAATTACTTTGCTCGTGTGTAAATGGTGTTCAAGCGTAGTCCCCTTGTACTCAGAAACACTGTTCAAGCATAGCCAGATATTACGCTGCAAGGCAGAGTCCTCGATGCCAGCAGGGGAATAAATCTCCAAGACAGTGATTCAAGGTACGTCAGCAGTTTATTTGTAGTGGTAAGTTCGAAGCGTTCTAACTTCCGTAAAGCTAGGAGTTTCATGTAAAAGGAATATTATATTAAGGGGGTTCACCTATTGTGAAGTTAGGGTAAGTTACGTCTTCTTGCATTTACCGCAGTTAGACGACACCATTTTAATTACAGTACCGTATTCCTTTTATTCCTACTTTAGTTTTTCCGACGTGTTACCATGTGTTGGCAAACCCCTGCCTTTTGTTATTCACCTATCATGAAGATAAATGAAGTTACGTATTGCATTAAATTTGGTTAAGCAATCCAATTGACATATATTTTACATTAATTTTTGTGTGTTTGACTTTGCAATTTCCCTAATCTACATAACCCTCCCCACTATTGCATTCCATAGTACGCACTGAGAATATTGTGATGCAACCGTGAAATTCGTATTCAGCGAGATTAGTAATGTTGATACATACCACTTTGTTTTCCCTCTTTTTCGGAAAAGCTTTAATTCTTAAGGGTTATGTTTTCCTGGAACTTGAACTAAAATGTTTAAAATCCTAGTTTTTTTTTTGACAAAACTAGTATGTTTAGCAATGAAAAGACATCATACCCTAGACGAGGAAGGAATGGTACTTTAAAGTTACCATGTATGCTGTGCATATTATTTTGGATCCCTCCAATATAATTAAAAACTGCTTTTCAGACTGCCATATTTCAAAACATACTAACTGGACACAAGCCAAACTACAATAGGAGCCTGTATTGAACTTTGCTACAAACTTTTCATCAATAAAATTATAGGGTAAGTGCTGAAGGTCTCATAGGTACACATAGCACTATGATAACACTACACGCCAGTTCAGAGTCCTGCATGTGTAGGGGCTATGGCGCTCTTGGAGCGCGTGCCGGTGTAACCCTTATAGCTCCCGCACTCTCTGCCAAAAAAGGGAAAAACAATGCAGCCAGGTAGGCCCCTTAACAATTGCCATAAATATTCCATTTATGAAAATAAAATTAAGCCTGTTAAATACATAGAGCACTATACAAATTTTTTTGACTGTGAAATGATGATTGCTAGATTTTCAATTGTGTAAGTAAACATTCAAACAAACTAATGCACATGATAGTGAAAATTGTAGTTTTAAAACTTAACTCAGATAGTTTGGTGTACTTACTTAGTGAACATGATCCCATTAGAATGAATGGTACAATGCAGTTAACACTCAGCAGGGCTGGAAAGGCTATGTTTCCAACCATAGCCCCCGTCTGTGCAAACATCAGTCCCAGGCTGAGAGCCATGTTCCTGGAAAAGTAATTTCTCAGTGAAAGAATATTTTGGAGAAGCTTGGATACTCGACTACAGACACAGTAACACATTTGTCTTGCATGCGTGTAGTTACAGCGATGTGTAGTATAATGGTACAAGGGCCAACAGTCAGAAAATATTCCTGCTATTTACTTTTTAACTCATTACCTAAATTTGATTTGATTGGAGTTGATCACACTCCATATGTCATGTTGCATCACACTTCCTTAACGGTTTGAATTTATCAGTAGATTCAGTACCTATGACATTCATGTTGTTTTACTTTGCTATTACTAAGAATTTAGAAATGCTATTTATTTAATTTTGGTTTAACAGTCATAACTTTGATTTCCATCCTTAGGTTATGCAAATTAGTAACTAACAAGAATAATTTTGCATAAAAAATTAGTAGGTTATGGAATTCTCTGCAATTAGTATTCTGTCTTTTTCTGCCACTCTTGTGTTCAACCTCAATAGCTTCCCTATCAGAAAATTTTGCAGCATCAAGCATGTAGATTTGACAATATTGGTTTCACATTTCAGGGATAATGAGTCCTGTTATTAGTGATGTGAGGAGATTCTGCAAAACTTGAGTTCTGATCTAACCTGCTGCCCCGAGTCCTCGTTCTTTTACATCAAACTAGCCAGTTACGGGGGCCAGACGATAGTGTTAACCTGAGCTGTCCAATTATATCCTTTGTACTTTACGCTAATCCATCTAGTGGCCTTCACCACTCCTGTCATACCTGGTTTTGAACAATGCAGCATTTTGCCAGATGTTAATCTCAGGGAAAGAGCATCTGTATTCAAAGACTTGTTGCTGGTGCTGCTGACGCTGTCTTCCTCATTACTACCGACATGAGCGCAGCTGTCATTTTGGAGTTTGCTGCTCTGTCATCACCACCACAGACGTGTTCGGGAACCACAGACTGTCATCTGACCTCGTCCCTCGGCTGGCGAAACCCCTTCATGGGTTGCGTGCGCACGACGCGCAAGACCAGCGGTGTGGTCATTGCATATGTTCTGTGCGTTGGCTCGTGCATGGTGCACCGAGTTTAGGCCTAGAGAGCCCATGTGTGAGTGAGGTGTGAAAGGGTTTTATGTTATTTTGTAAGTGTTTCTATGTATTTGTTTTGCACATTTTTGGGAACTTAGTGTTAATATTGTGTTTCTGCTCATTACAATTACACTCTCCATCCTTCATACATGTGCTCAACTACAGTGCCGCCACCTCCGGCACAGGGGATGTGACCCTGCTTCCGGTGGCCATTGGGCAATCTCAATTCTGAACTCAAGCCAGATGGATGCATGCCGCGAGGTCTGTGGGGGATTCAACTTGCTTTCGCTGATCTGGTAACTCTGTTTGTGCAATTTATTTTAAAACATTTTGCCTTTACCCCTGCAGCTGCCTAGGCCCTTGTGCTCATAAATAATTGTCTCACCTTTCGGACTTTGACTGTGTAACTTTTGTGCTCACCTTGAACTGGATCAGACAAGATATCAAATCATTTGTTTTGTACTTAAGGGCTTTTGTACTGTTATTCTTTATTGTGGTATTATGTGTGTGTGTACCACTGCACAATTTAATGTTCTTACTGTTGGTAATAAACACCGGAAGGCTCTGGATATAACATGCATGTAGTTGCCCATAATTCTTGCGCTTCGTTTTGGTTCTACCCTCATACTTGTATTATTTGGCATATTCTGCGACCAACAGTAGAACAGAAGTTTTTTAAAGTCATTTGGGGTCAATTTCAACAGTCGTGTGGCAACATCACGACCCTAGTAATAGTTTCCGCTCACCTCATGGCCGTGCACAGAATCACGGCCTGGCACCCTGGGATCGCAACTACAACTTTAATTCCTGAAAATTTGCTTCTACTTGATGCCAGTAACACAGAGTAATGTATTATTCTTCACCGGCTGTACTACCATATGCCCTTTGCAGGTTTTGTTGTTGGAGTATTCTTTGAATGATTACTGCTTGGACTCGTTATTCAAAATTCTCAAGACTGCCTTCTCATCTGCTTTTATATTATGTCTCAAAAACTCCTGGTAGACTGGAGCAAACAGTGTCCGCTAATGGCAGAAATGACCAGGGTTATGTTGTGATGTTTACTTTCAGCTGGTACAAGCAGGGTGGGACCAAAATATAAGCATGCCAGACAGTTTGAGTTATTTGATATGATTTACAAGTTTGCTCATGCTTATGCAGACAGTTTACTAGTGTGTGCGCGCCTATGTGTGTTCACAAAATAATTGATTTAGTAGTTTTGAGTATCTTACCTCTATACATTTGAAATAAGAGCTGTAATAGATTTTGTTTTATTCTTATTTATAGTTTATTTGCATTAATACAAAAATGATACCACCTTATATTCAAAGTTTGGTTTTACTAAATGCCCTACAATTTATAATTTTACAGGGCTTTCATTATTGTCAAATAATTTAAAGGTTGTAACTTGCCAAGGATATTCGAACGTATAAGTCAGCTTTCCTAAAACTGAATACACATAACATGTAGTAGTTATCACTTGTAATTATCAGAAAGAAGTAAAAAAATGATGTTAGCTAATTTATTCATAAATTTTTTTTTCTCTGAAAATTGTTACAAGTTACAACTTAGGATGTATTTTGTATAATCAGACAGTTCTTTTCATGTTGGAAAAATCACAGTACTAGAAGACCTATTTTAAAATGAGTTAAACACGCACATTATTTTTAAACTAAACTGTGTGGTTGCAGATTTTTCTGTAAATATGCTGGTAGGGTTTCTACATGCTGGAGGGTGATTAAATGTACAGTATCATTCTTCAGATCATTCCTGTGATGGATGGCACTAGTGTCTGGCCAGATGTGTTTTTATCGTGGTTATTCTCTTTATTTTGGTTATCAGTTACTAACTCTTCATCACTACTCTGTCTGGCATGTTTAGGTAGTCCATTTACAAGGTTGTGAGTTTCAAGGTTTCACTCCCTATTCGCCAAATAGGGTGGGATTTTCCTCAAGTCATTTTTAAATCTCTGTTTGACAGATGCCAGTGCACGTTATTTAGATGTCCTAGTTCCCTCAGTTTAGTGTGCTTTTTGTAGTTAAATCTAAAGTTAGAGGTACGTGAAAACAGCATTTTGAGGAGAGATTTTTTTTTAGCATTTTGTAGCATGTTGAGGGCGTTTTCTGCATTTTGTAGTATGTTTTTTGACAAACAGTAACAAGATTTTTTTATTTTCAGTTGGCAGATATATTTCCACTAAGAAATTTGCAGTCAATGTATATACTTAGTGTGAGTATTAATGTTAATGAATTACACAGAATGTGTATTCTATTAGCATATAAGGCATTTCAGAAACTCTTCAGTAAGAATTAACTGGTAGGGCTTCATAATCAGGAAAACATACACAGTGAATGAAGGAAATGTGGCTTCCTTTTCTTTTACTGCATCTCAAGTTTAGTACACTATTAATTATCATTTATGCAAACTTATAGCTGAGATAATTTTACTTTAGCTTTAGGGTGCCTTATTTTTGGAGTCATTACATAGGATTTTTTTTAAATGAGCAAATTATAGCAGTTATTGCAAAATTTAGCATTTGTAGCAACTTGCTATTTTCATGCACCTCTAACTATAGTGTGAAAATCTGACAGGTAAAGAAATTTCGTCACAGCAATACTGTAATGTTATGGGAAAATAAATAATAAATATCAATGAAATTAAAACTAGAAAAAAATGCATGTAAAAAGTATTGATACACATTCACAGGTTGAAATTGCACAAGCAGGTTTTAAAAAAATCTGCAGAAGCCTTTACTTTGCAGTAACTCTCACTTAAGTTTTCTTTGACCAATGCTTACCTAAGAGTTGTGGGAAAGAGTTCCACCGTGATGCTTATAACTGCTATCTGAGCAATACTGCACATTGCTATGAACAAGGCGGCCAGTGCAAGTGTGAGCTCTGATGATCGTGACCAGTAGATGGCAATTCCAAACACTCCACCCAGAAAGTATGTGCATACTTAAAACAAAACAATATTGCATGAATTAACAGTGATCGCAATGGTACAGTATACATTATAATTCCACGCAATATGCATATTTACACCAGTATTTTGCTTTATATTATACCCTTACTGTAAACAGTTCACAAATTCTGTTATTTCAGCTATTCAAACTCAGGTAAATTTATCTCTAATAAACACTAATCTGGAGGGAGTGTCAATGCATATCCTCCGTCATCACTATGTATTAACTATTTTGAACATGGCTTCCACAACTGCATCTCTAAATACATAGATATGAGGAAATCTGGTCCTCTTTGTATGTATAGTCAAAAAGTAAATGAGTAATGAAAAGAGATAAACAAAATCTTTAATATTTATTTGAAGTTATTAATATGGCGGGTGATTTTCTGATTATGTTGGACACCATGAAACATTGTAAATTTGGTGCCTGGTTAGAAGTATCACCAACCTTTAATATAACAATTGCATCATAGGCATTTTTTTCCCAAAAATAAACTTACAAAATAAAATCTATCGTCGTAAATATGCATATTCTAAACTTCACGACGACATGAAATAAACAGGCTGACTCAAACATTCCTTGGCAACATAACAGCTTCTGCGTTTCTTGTGTATCATCATTGATTAAAGGAAGATTTTTTTGGGAGGGGAGGATACAAGATCTGTAGCTTTCCCTCACCATCGTCACGTTTCACCGCTATTGATTCTTTAAGTTTTCATTTTTTAGTTCAAATTCATTTTTTATGGTTTCATATTGATTGTCAATTTTTTATTTTGAACATAATTTTGAAATTATTAAATGTATAATTTTTAATTTAACTATCTAATTTGGTTTTGAAAACATTTTTTCACAATTATTAACATTTTAATTGAAATTTGTCAATTAAAATTTAATTACTTAATTTAATTTTGAAAATATTTTTTATCAAATGTGTTATTATTATTTTATTTTTTATTCAATTTTTGAAGCATAATTATTTAAACTAGATTGTAACCTGTAACTGTATTATTATAATCAGATATATCTGAATTAATTTTATAAGGAATAAGAGCATTTAAGATTTTTGTATTTATCTCTGTCCTTTCAGCAAAATCATCCGATGTATAATCTCTAATATAATAATATAATTAATTTATAACAACAGACCCAATGTGTTCCAGGTTGACAGGATATATTTTAATTAACTATAGTACATTCATTTTATTAATTGTATTTTATTAATCATCAATTATATCTTTGAAAATTCAATATGAGATAAAGGAATTATTTATATTTTTTTATTTGCCTACTATAATTTATTTTTCATAGCTATGTTATGTCTTTTGTATTATTATAAATTTTTTTAGTTTGTTCAACATAACTATAAATATCACTAATTCCTCCAGCTAAACTATTTAATAAACCTAAATCAGAATTAAAGTTTGTAAAATGCAAGTTTTTAAACCAGTACCAGTTGTTTTCTTTCATTATTTTTTATTGTTGCTGAATGTAAAGTTAATGATAACACTGTACCTTTTTTAATTTATTTTGTTAAAAATTTATGTATTTTTAATATTGCAAGTTAATTTACTGGTATATAAAAAGTTTTGAATATTTTTAAAAATTACTATAATGAAGCATTTTTATAATTTATTATTCCCCAACCTAATTTTCTTTAGTTAACATACTACCACTAAAAATAGCTGAAGCTATTTTTTCACTAGTAGAAGTAACTTTATCTAACATTATTTCTTAAGCTTGTTTTTGTTAAATTTTATCAGATACCCATCTTGATTCTGAATATTTGTTATCTCTATAAAATTATCATGATTTATTTATTCCTTTTTTTATCTCTTTCATGTAATTGAGTAAATGGAGCAGTATAGTTTTAACCAGGTACATGCATTTCTGGTAAATGTAAATTATTAATGCTTAATTTATTATTATTTTGCAGTGTACAAAAATTAATATAAATTTTTCAAACTACTTCACTTTTGTTTTTTATTTATATTTTTTAATTTAATAATTTTTTTTAAGTTAATGATCATATGTTTTGATATTTTACTTATGTAAATGGAATTAAATTAATTTTATAGTTTTCTAGACAAATGTTTTATAGCCAACTGATCAAACTACAGGAAATTTAAATAGGCTATTTATAATTGGAAAATTGAATTTGATATTGTTATAGGTGACGGATTTTCTTTTCCTAATAATGCTTATGTTTATTAACAATATAAAATAACTAAAAGGGATTCAAATACAGTTTTTAGTACTGATAACAATATTGTTGAAACTTCTAATTTTTCCTTTTTAGTTTTGAAAAATAGTTATTTCTAAAAATGGAAGTGTTAGAGAAGTTGTGGGAAACCCAGGAATTACTACAACTGTTAAACANATGATCATATGTTTTGATATTTTACTTATGTAAATGGAATTAAATTAATTTTATAGTTTTCTAGACAAATGTTTTAGCCAACTGATCAAGCTACAGGAAATTTAAATAGGCTATTTGTAATTGGAAGATTGAATTTGATATTGTCATAGGTGACTGATTTAATTTTCCTAATAATGCTTATGTTTATTGACAATATAAAATAACTAAAAGGGATTCAAATACAGTTTTTAGTACTGATAACAATATTGTTGAAACTTCTAATTTTTCCTTTTCAGTTTTTAAAAATAGTTATTTCTAAAAATGGAAGTGTTAGAGAAGTTGTGGGAAACCCAGGAATTACTACAACTGTTAAACATGCTTGGTTAAGAAGTTCAGGAGAAGAAAATTATAAAATAAACTAAATAATGATAAAAATGAAAATAAAATTATATTTGCTAAAATTAATAAAACAAATGAAATTCTTTATCTCCCATAAATAAAGTTTTATAAAAGCTTATTCATAAGATATTTGGAATGGTAGATAGAAAATTAGTTTTTATAGAATTAGTTCAGGTAGTTTATTTGTTCATCAAGTAGAAGATAATGTATTTGTAACAAAGGCAAAAGCAGCTACTGGTCCAGAAAAAAATGCTATTGAATTTATATACATTTTATGGCCAGTTGTTTTTAGTACCAATCTGATATTGCCTTAGGGTTGAAAAAAATATTATACAAACCAAAATTAATTTTCAATTTAATAATTGGGAGTTTTTATAAAAAGATGTTCCAGCTGGAAAATATAAAAATAATTATTTTAACAGTTTATGATATGATATGATATGCTTTATTTCATTTTAGTTAGTTTTCCAAATAATATAAAAACAGACCTGAACAATATGTATGTGCTTCCATGTATGATCATCGTGAGATATACTAAATATTTCAGTAATTAATGGGAAAGGAGACAATTTCTAAAAGGAAATTGAAATCTAAACATTGATGACTTTATTATGAAGAAGTTCCAAGCATATAATTATTCTAGAAATAATAGTTTAGAAAATGGTGGTATTCATAACAATGCTTTATATTAAGTACTAATTAAAAATGCAGATGATTATTATTCATTGTTTAGTTTTATATCATTATATGTTATTGATTTTCTTATAGAAAATTTTCTCTGCCAATTTCATTTAGTAGAAGAAAAAATAATTTTATATGCCTATTTTTTAATTATAATTTTTTTATTGTACCAGAGTTCAGTACATATCTGTTTCTCACCATAATATTCGTAATAGCCAAAATCACCCCTTTGTATTTATCTATATAATTATTATAATCAACTTCATCATTCGATTCATAACCACAATCCCTATAACTAAAATCATTACCATATAAATTATCACTATTATAATAAAAATCGTTTGATAAATGTTATTAAATTCAGTATCAAAAACAATATTATCAAAATAAAAAAATTGGTAAATAAATTTCATAATGTTTATTGGTTTTACTAAACATATTTTTAGTTTTATTTATTACAAAATATAAAAAACAAATAAATATGTTTAAATATTTTGTATTGTTTTTAATTTATGATTTTTTCAATAAATAAGTAGGATCTATCAGTAAACTATATTCAATTTTAATTAATTTTAGTTTTTGCTAATTATTATTTTTAAGATTTAGCGTGTTTAATGTGTGTAAATATTTCAAAAAATTAAAATTTCATTTTATTTTTAATATTTTTAGATAAAATGTTTTGTAATAAATTATAATTAAATTTTATTGTTAGGTATTGTAACAATTTTTTATTCTTTAATTTTTTCAATTNTGTGACGCAACAGCACTGAGCACCAACAGTTGCGTTAATGAAGGGGGTGCATGCTGTTAAGTGGCATAGGAAATAAGCTTTGCATGGCATAAACTTACTGATATGCTACTCGTATATGTGAACCTTAATTTTTGGGTGCAGTCCTCGAAAAGAAAATTTTTGCCAGCTGGGATCAGGAGGTTAGTACTGTTCATACATATCAATAATTTTTTTGGAACACCGTAAACACAAAATAAGCATGCGACCCTAGTTTTTTTTCATTGATAGCAGCACTTTATGGCATGCATCCCTTCTCCCCCCTTTCTCATAGAAACAGGGTGTCTTTATGTTATATGTGTATGGTAAGCTAACACATTTCTCAAACACTTTTACCACGGTTCACCTTCATTAGGAATTGACGGCCGACGATTTACTCAACCCTTTTTTATTGAATGTAATGCATGTTGTCTACCTGCCACATAATTGCAATACTTTGATCTGAAATAGGAGTGGATGATTTCTAGAATGGTGCGATTCAGGGTAATGTCATAAGGATACATCCTGGTTAATAATCTATAATTAAAATTCAGTTAGACATCCATCCCACAAAACTTAATGTATTTTCTGTATTCATTTCCATGAAATAATTTGTAAATAGGGACAAGTTTCGCAGTGGTTTGGAGATCTTCGTCCAGAGTTTCATCTTAAAATATTTTCTGTAATATTTTCAATAAACTAGTGGTTAAAACCAAACTTAATTACCTGTTCTGTCCCTAGAAGTGACTTTCAACCACACACAGCATTGTTTTTTTTTTTTTTTTTTTTTAACTCTGTCCAGATTTTTGTTCCAATTCACATTTATTATGCATGATAGTCCATGTATACCTGTCTTTTTGTACAAAAAAAAGGGACAGTCTGGCTATTACAAAAGAGTGTAAAATTATATTCTATTATTTTTAAGTTGTACAATTATGTACAGGAAAGTTGTAGGCCATGGAACTTTCTATGTCTTATGCGAGAAACGTACTGTTTTGCTGTTCCATCATGTTCACAATGTATTTCTTACGTGGCGTAAGGAAGTGAAGGTTAGTAGTGTTAATAAAATAGTAAAAAAAATTGAAGTATTAAAGAACAATTTTAATGAAAAAGATACCTATTCAAACAGCATTACACAATGTGTTATATTACTAATTTAGTTTAAAAATAATTTTGGCCGAGAGAGGCGGCACGGCGGTGGGGGTCGCATTCACTGCGTAGTATTTTACGTCTGATTGACAGTTGCACTGCATGTGTGTAGGTTCTGAATTATGACATTTATAACTCATGCATATGTTTATGTATAAAATTATATTTTTCGGGGCCCACCAAATTTTAGTCTGCGACCCACACTTTGGGAAATACTGCACTACAGTATCTTATTTCGTAAAAGAAAATGGGATAAAAAATGTTATGCAAAATTATACATGTTGCTTGACCTGGAACAATGTACTCTCTTTGTAGAACAGTCTTTTAAAATGAACATTCCAGATTTTCTGAGAATAGTGTATTGTATTCAGATTCATCAAGGCCTTGATAGGGAAATTCTGACACTGCATTTCTACAGTAAAGTAATTGGTAATGAGTAGTACGGTACTATTCTTACATGTACATTGTTGAAAGGTGGGACTGAACAGTAATGAACTAAATGCAGCAACAGCTCTGGACAGCGATGCAATTCATTACAACGAGCTTACGTCTTAAAAATTACATTTCTTAGGTGAGTTTTGCGAGGNGGGTTCTGAGAGGCAGTTAGCTTATGGAAGAACCGCATTCAGCATGGTGGGTTGACATGAGGACCCAAGTGCAATTTGTGAGTAGATTAGTAACACATGCTAACGTAGCAAGAGACAGCACGGGAAAATGGTTGGTGCTGCAACATGCGTATGATGTACAGGTATACTAGTACCATCTAAAGCCACAGGGGGCGGAGCTTATTCTCTGCTATAAGGTGGATGGTATGCATTGTTGTATAGAAAACGGTGGCGTAAGTAAGNAATGCAGCAACAGCTCTGGACAGCGATGCAATTCATTACAACGAGCTTACGTCTTAAAAATTACATTTCTTAGGTGAGTTTTGCGAGGCAGTTAGCTTATGGAAGAACTGCATTCAGCATGGTGGGTTGACATGAGACCCAAGTGCAATTTGTGAGTAGATTAGTAACACATGCTAGCGTAGCAAGAGACAGCATGGGAAAATGATTGGTGCCCCAACATGCTTATGATGTACAGGCATACTGCTAATGCCATTTGGTAGTTGATGTGCCAAGAAGATGCAGCATTAGTATGGTGTTCACGAGACAGTCAAACCCATTTACATAAGATTGTTATGCAGTAGGTAGCCTAGTTTAAAACAGGAGGTTATATACAGTTAACATCATGGAGGGGCCCTGCTACTGGGCTGCATACTAGTACCATCTGAAGCCAGGGGGCGGAGCTTATTCTCTGCTATAAGGTGGATGGTATGCATTGTTGTATAGAAAACGGTGGCGTAAGTAAGNAATGCAGCAACAGCTCTGGACAGCGATGCAATTCATTACAACGAGCTTACGTCTTAAAAATTACATTTCTTAGGTGGGTTCTGAGAGGCAGTTAGCTTATGGAAGAACCGCATTCAGCATGGTGGGTTGACATGAGGACCCAAGTGCAATTTGTGAGTAGATTAGTAACACATGCTAACGTAGCAAGAGACAGCACGGGAAAATGGTTGGTGCTGCAACATGCGTATGATGTACAGGTATACTAGTACCATCTAAAGCCACAGGGGGCGGAGCTTATTCTCTGCTATAAGGTGGATGGTATGCATTGTTGTATAGAAAACGGTGGCGTAAGTAAGTATTCGAGGTGATGCAGACGCAAATGGAATGATATAGCACGGTCATCTCTGTATTGTGGATACTTATTTACTCTCCTGCAAATGGCAACAGTTTTTACAATGAAATACTGATGTCATATATACCAAAGGCTGAAATTTTAATTCCTGTCTTCATAAGAAGTTATCACTTTCTGTTCCAGATTTGTTTGACCGTGTAAGCTGTCAGTTTAGGATGTAAATTGGTCTGTTGGTAGTTAACAGGATTTCAGCATGAAAAATTAATAAAAACAAAATAATACATTATTTTTAACCAAACTTACTTGCCATTGTTTTCTTGCCCAAGATGTTAACAATGAGTCCCGCGGTGAGGAATCCTATCATGGATACTACCGCCGATATCAGTGTGTTGAGATAAACGGTGTCTTCCGTCATCGCCTTGAAGAAAAACAAAACTTAAAATTAGCAACAGTATTACAGCTATGCTGAAGAAAACCTTTGAAATGCACTGATGCCTAATTGATAATGGTTAAATCACAAAATTTTCTACATAAAATTTCTATATGAATGATGCTACCTAACCTAGTTACTAGGCGTGAATGTATCCTACTTCGCCTCAGCAGTATAGTTTATTTGAAAGAAAAGCCAGTGAGACATTCCATACTACACATATGTGACACAAATTTATCGCCTTTTGTCTTTTTTTTTTATTTGTAAGTTTACAAATATTGTGCATTTACTCGTAGAAAGGATATACCAACTCATTTGTAAAAGAAAACTTATTTATAAATACACTAACATTTGTGAAAAATGCAACACCAAGGAGCAAGTGATTGAAATTAACTTTTATACTACAGATTAGGTACATGACAATACACAATTCATTAGGATTACAGAACTGTACATGATCCCTGTCCTTGAGAATTCAGTATGGTGTGAAGCGCCCACGTGCTGCAATCAGAGCCCCTAAACATCGTGGCGTGGAATCAAAGAGGACCTGGATATGTTCCTGGGGAATCTCCTTCCACGCGGTTTGTTTGCGAGTCCACAAAGCATCAACAGTGGTTGCTAGAGGACCGTGACGAACAAGTCGCTGACCAACCGTATCCCAGACATGTTTGATGGGTGACGTGTCAAGCGAACGTGTAGGCCAGGGAAGCAGTGGTACCCGTCGTTCATTGAAGGTTTGCACATTCCTCGCCACATGTAACCGGGTATTGGCCTGCTGAANGGAAGCAGTGGTACCCGTCGTTCATTGAAGGTTTGCACATTCCTCGCCACATGTAACCGGGTATTGGCCTGCTGAAATATGGCAAGTAGAGTTGCCTGAAGGAATGGCAGTACCTCGGGCTCTAAAACCTCCCTGATGTAGCGGTTGCTGTTCAGATTGCTCTAGATACGTAGGAGTCGAGGTCGCATGTGCCCAATGGCGCCCCACACCATCACACTTGGCGTTTGTCCGCTATGCCGCTCCACAACGCAGGCTACCAGATTGCGGCCAGCGTGGTAGCGTCTAACATGCATGCGGCCATCACTGTAGGACAGGTTGAAGCGGGANAGGCTACCAGATTGCGGCCAGCGTGGTAGCGTCTAACATGCATGCGGCCATCACTGTAGGACAGGTTGAAGCGGGACTCGTCCGAAAACACTAAATTTTGTCACTCAGCACGCCAGTGACGGCGTTCACTTGCCCATTACAGTCTGAGGCGTTTGTGGTTTCCGGACAATGGAAGCCGACGCAATGACATGCGTGCCACCAGTCC
>NQII01013880.1:0-20510 GCA_002778355.1 Clitarchus hookeri | reverse complement strand
GCATATGCTACAGCGCTCACTGGCGTGCTGGCTCTCTGTTAACGCTGGCAGTGAATCAATAAAAACTATTCTAAGACTTGACGTATTGCGAGTGTAATGATTACATTTGTGACTACGTAGCATTATCTAGGTGAGTTGCATTCTACCTTGAACTTCAGAGCTCCAGTCAACAAGGACAGGTACGCATCAACAGAGCCTTCTTGATCGTTCCGTATTAGCTAGGCTAGCTAGACAGCTCTATCGCGAAATATCTCCAAACAGACGGCACCCAGCACATAAAGACTAGTCACAGGTTCTACAAACTTTTACAGTCAAACCTTTNAAATATCTCCAAACAGACGGCACCCAGCACATAAAGACTAGTCACAGGTTCTACAAACTTTTACAGTCAAACCTTTCAAAACTAACCCCATGCGTAACGTGCTTGGTTGTTCCTTAATATATTACGTATCTTAAACTTGCCTTCACATAAAGGTATCTCGTCTCAAATTTAATTTAATTTCCACTTATATTTTATCAATAAACTATAATAATTCGTTTATAAATAGTATGAATAAAAACAGGAAATAGGTGTGTTGGTGATGGCTAGTAAGAAAGAGTTCCTATGTAAGATATGATTACACTCAGTGCTCAGGAATTTGGCGCGTTGTCCCTTTGGTGTAATTTTCTACGCTTTTTTAAGCTTGGTTTGCATGAGGTGGTGGAATATCCTGGAAGCAGAACTTTAGCAGGGCTTCAGAGACGTTTGAACTAACCGTTAACGAACTATAGCATTTTCGCAAATATCGTTCAGCGCATGCGGGATGCGGAGGGTCTCAAGCCAAACTTCCGGAGCNCATTATTGAATATGGACTCACACTAAGGGTTTAGTATTTTCTGCAATAAAAATGTCACAATGCCCTACTTTATTCACGAAGGGGATGAGATTAACAAACCAAATTTACGCTATAATAGATCGTTGTTCAGCAATACACTGTCCATAAATGTGTTCTTTCATCTAAAGTAGTTTCAATGCATTTTATTTTCACATTTTTAAGGGTGCATGTTTCCCTTAATAATCACTGTAATCTGTTATTCGCACATATGTTAATGCTTGTTTTTCCATACTGAATCATCTCTCAGATTTTGTAACATACTTTCATACGCACGTTTCACACTTATAGACTCTAATACCGATCGGGGTGGCACAGTGGTAACTAACTGGGCTCGCATTCGGGTGGACCCAGATTCGATTCCCATTCCGGCCATCCTGATGAATGCTGGGATGGGTCCTTTACAAAGGCCATGGCCGATTGCTTCCCATTCCCTCCCCAATCCCTCTTCTCAGAGCAACTTGTTCCGTCTCTAATAACGTCGCTGTAGGCGAGATGTTAAGCCCACCTACCTACCTATAGACACTAATATAACGCGGGAACGGTTCACAGCACCTTTGAATTTCATATGTTCCTTTTATTCTCATCATGCATTGGCTGACATCTGTGTGTGTTGCTTCTTAATCACATCACATTCCCAAAGTAAATTATGCTATTGGGATACTGCCCATCAGTGATTCATCTGGAAATTTATATTATGCATATATCATCCATTCGTAAACGTGGCAAATATCAGCAACATTTTAAACAAAATTTACACAAAATAATTGTGTGGTTTAAACAACTCTAGGCTTAAGAAATTTCCTTTGCGTATGTGTGCAATGGTTATAGCTGCAAAAACGTTTTGGCTGCAAATGAAAAAAGCAGACCTAAGCAATTGAGCACTTTCTCTCGAAATCACAAACAGCTGACTGACAAACGAGAGAGTCACTAAACCGGAGATTCTGTTAATTAGTGGCGAATCACTGACATCATACAATACTGTCACCTTCTAGTTATGACGCGCAACAAACGACTGATCCAAGTAGTACAGAGAAATAGATATATTTAGTTACATGGTGCTTATACAATTGTATTACTTTCATGATTAGTATACAGTTAATGTCTCATGCTCTANTTAGTTACATGGTGCTTATACAATTGTATTACTTTCATGATTAGTATACAGTTAATGTCTCATGCTCTATAGACAACTGTATGCCCTTCTTAAAAAGAGAGTTTTTACGTTACATAATAGCACGAAACCTAGTCTTTATAAAACTATGCTTCTTACAAAGACAGCAGCAATAAGTAGTACCTTGCGGAAGTGGCTTGAATTAAAAGGGAACATTGAATTACAATCTGTTCTGAAAATAAGGCTAAAATGCAAAATTTCTATCATCGTTGTAATGCAGCTTTATCGTCGTCAACGCCATATACAAACAATGTAAAAAGTATGAAATACAAACCCTGAAAAAATAGGAGTGGCCCTAAAAAATCACCATCATCCACGTTTATTCCGTGTAAAATATGTAACATTGAAAGACTGTCAATTATAAANGTGGCCCTAAAAAATCACCATCATCCACGTTTATTCCGTGTAAAATATGTAACATTGAAAGACTGTCAATTATAAATCTGCGGTTGGTAACAACGTTCCCGGTCGGTGCTATGACCATCAGACTGTATTAAAAATAAAAATACTATTAATAAGTATAATTTGTTTCTGTATTTAAAAATGGTAGCTAATGACCAAAACACTTCATTATTTCTCATACAAAGAGAGTATTAAGACAGCCATCGAACAAGCCAATGCCCAGAGATAATGATTTATAGCGGAAAATTTTGAGTTCTTGTAGGTTCCAATACAGCGTTTATAAATCTAACAGTTTATTTTCGTTGCTGGCTGCTGACAGACAGATGAACAGTGTTACATATATTTTACTGACAAGCCAAAAGTAAATGGGATACCGGTCAAGTATCGTGTNGACAGACAGATGAACAGTGTTACATATATTTTACTGACAAGCCAAAAGTAAATGGGATACCGGTCAAGTATCGTGTAGGTCCTCCTCGAGCCTGACTAAGTGTAGCAACACGCAGCGTCATCAATTCTACACGTGGACGAAACGCCTGTGGAGGGATGCTGATCCATGCCTACTGTATAGCTACCCACAACTCCCTGCTATTTGAAGGCACAGGATCTTGGGTGCGAATGGACATCCCCACTACGTCCAACAAATGCCCGATGGGGCTCATATCGGTAGAACGAGATGGCAACAGCAGTCGTCGGAACTCTCCAGAAAGCTTCTCGAACTAATCCTGGACAACTTGGGCCAATGACACGGTGAATTATCCGGGTAGAATATCCCGTCGTTACAAGGGTACATGAAGTCTACGAAGGGCTGCAATGCAACGCAATGACCGGTATACATTCGCGCGGTGTCCGAGCACAACTGACAGAGATCTGCAACCGTCTAAGACGTAACGATATGTTGGCGCCACTGAATCGTACATTTACATATTGTTATCCCATGACTTTTGGCACATCAATGTACAAGCTGTGTCAATTTACTAGGCAACTATTCGGGGTGCTGAAAGCATACGAAAAAATATATTACTATGAATATATGACCTAGGTGTAATGGTTTCTAACTCACGTGCCCATGTCACAATGCCCGCTTTTGGTAGTCGATATAATCACTATTTGTGTATACAGTGCAGTGGATACGAGCGTGAAGTGTGTGTTTATAATGCCATTTAACTGTTGACATCAAACGCACGTCGGTCACCAAGTCCTTGACAGACCAATGATACTGTAACTTTATGCAACAACAGTTATATGTGCTACTGGAGGATGTGCCGTTGAGTCTAGTACACCGCACGTGGTTTGTGTATTATGCAGGGCGTATAAGCGCGCAATACTGCGTATGTAATAATTTAGAGTCGCACGCCTTCCACCTATGCAACTTGTCCTACACGCATGATCGCAGCGCCTTGTTCTGCAGGCGTTGTACGCCAAAACTATGAACAGAATTATTAGATATATAAATACGTTTCCGAATATAGGCGTACAGGGCTTTCGAGTTACTATTGGTGCAAAGAACCTATGTCCGGAGTTTGGATACTGAGTTTCTGAACATTCAGTATATGTCACATAAAATAATCAGCAACGTATTTGAACCGTATGCTGGCGCGCAACCTACTCTAACACTACTGAGCTTGGCCTGATGCCCCTGTAAGAACCCCCTTAAATATTGACCGACTAACTTAGTTGCAGTTCGTAACTACGAAACACTTCTGCGATGGGGGTTGGTAATTACGTATTACGAACGACCCCAAGAAGAGAGATGTGTTTTGTTCATGCTGTCTTTGGAAATTGCTATTACGTGCACTTAAATATTACCTACAGCATCCACGACATATGGGTCGTAAATCTGGAGGGAGTACACACAGAAATCCATCCCGCGCGATTTATGAATGTTTCCAAAGTGTGTCCTCATACTCGAAGATACTTCCCTGGAGTATCAAACTTCCCCCACGAGATTCATACGATACGACTCGACTTTTAAAATGTCGTATTTCGTAAGGCCTTTTCTTGTTTACGAAGGTTATTTTCCAGGCTCTTGCCATGACTTACAGTACAACCCAAGTTTAAGAAGAGCACATAGCAAATATACGTCTGTAAATCTCCCGAGTTTGAGTTAAGCTAGGTGAAGCTTTCCATATATTATGATATTTTACTAGTCCAGTCTGAAGCGGGTTAGTACCCTTTCTACGAAAAATGTAATAAATATCATTGATTTATAAGCGTTAAAGATGCACCACATATTTGTCCTCTTTCAAATAAACAGAATTATATTAAAACCTCCTACAATATGGTGCAAAGGGAACTTCAAGGATCAGTACTAGCATTAATATATTGCAAATTTTCTTTATCAGCAATGACTTCGGGAGTTTTAAAATTTTCAAGATATTTATGATTGTGAAGAGTTTTCTAGAAGTTTTCAGCTCTCATCATTCTGCATGCAATCGCCACGTACAAGGAAGTTTCACACAGAAATTAATTGCGGAAACATTGGGAGCGTCAGATCTTCTTGTGGTTTTTAAGTTATTTGGTTTCAATAGTTACAAGCTAGGGCTTATAACGTTCTTAATTAGATGGGTTGTTTTGAATTTCATTAATTTAATAACGCAAATAATTTACGAAGTTGTTTTCTGTGCTCTAATATCAAAACCCAAATCTTATTAATAAAGTTAATTTCACTTACTTTTAGTGTAAATCGATAGATTCTAATCTGGCGGTAGCGTGTTTTACTCTCATTTGGTGGGGTCACGATGGCTGAGTGGTTAGCCTGCTCGCCTCCCGGGTTGAATCCTCCGCCGGGTCACTCCCGGATTTTCACATGTGGGAATCGTGCCGGATGAAGCCGCTAGTCGGCGGGTTTTCTCAGGGGTCTCCCGTTTCCTCCACCCTT
The DNA here is from genome assembly GCA_002778355.1 of Clitarchus hookeri. Classification (NCBI taxonomy): domain Eukaryota; kingdom Metazoa; phylum Arthropoda; class Insecta; order Phasmatodea; family Phasmatidae; genus Clitarchus; species Clitarchus hookeri. The sequence continues at coordinate 15,181 of NQII01013880.1, read as the reverse complement.
TCATTCCGGCGCTGCTCCATACTCACCTCAATCACCTTCATCTGCTCTCGATATCTCGCTGTTAAGAGCTACCCAAATCTCTTCACTCACACACTCTCATTAGGTAGGTCATGGTTTATGATTCTGTTTGGCTATACTGGGATAACATCCATTACACAAAATAAATTCTCAATTAACTTCGTAAACTGAAATCGAAATTTTGAACCTTCACAAATTATATAATGTCATGACATATCACGCTCGCAATCTGAAAAAGTGAGAATTTCATTGTTTAAATCAGTTAACATCACCTGACTTAATAAACAGTCATTTCAGTCAATTGTACTTACGAATTAGTGAAAGATTCTAGTTTTCCTCACGTATTTATTCAGTGACATTTTTCGCTGATTCATCAATCATCTCATTCACTGATTTTCAGTGATTTGTTTTTGACTGATGGATGAGTTAAAAAACGGGAATAAAATTAAATAATGCATAAACCAATAAAATCCATAACATATATGTTTAATGTGAGTTTTGTTTTTTATAATGCCATTTTACGAGGCATTATTAGCATACATTCTTTTATCTTATTTTTACGTCTTTCATTTGGTTTTCCCGTAATAATCATAGTGCTCGGTTTGAAGGTTGAAACTGCATCAAATGTTGTGAAACGAGTGCATTCATGCGTACTATTTGTTTTAACAATCCTATTCTTACAAATTAAACTAAAAATGTAAATAAGTGATATACAATTTAAAGTTGCATGTTTTATCAAATAAATTACAACATACACATTTTCCTTAAGATACTTAACATTGGCTGGGTTTCTTTAGTATTTAGAATGGTCTAGAAGCGACATGATGTGCGTTAAAGTCCTGGACACAACTAAATTGTTCTACTTTCTCTAAATTACCTTAACTCATACAACATAAACGGCGAGTATCGGAAATAAGTTCATTTCTCGTGAGTTTTTGGCTAAATTCAATGAAAAATAATAATTTTTTTTCGCTGCACGCAGTTGGCCGTCACTTATTGAATCAGCAAAATCTTTCACTGAAACCACCAGTGGTTCCTCACTGATTCGAAGCGGAGACATTTTCACTGATTCAAGCAGTTGAATTTCACCACGAATCAGCGGGTTTCCACTCATTCGAATTTAGAGTTCAGGCTGCGAATATGAAATGCAAGCCGTCGCTTCTACTCAGCGTTGGGAACTTCGCTAATTAGTAAACTCTTTCCTGAACATATATAGGAAATCTACCGTAGATATACGGCGTATTGAAAACATTCAAACTATGTGTTCCTTCTCGGGACGAGTATACATTGATGTCGCGAATCTGGAAACTGTTTTTTAGTACCAAGTTTTCCACTGACTTAATACCAACCCTTTTTTAATTAGCCACACACACGCGTCGTCTTCTGGAGCTCGCCCACAGTCGTACACACACGGTGCACGCACCACCAACCAGTAACGCCCACGATACTCAGGTGTTTTGACCCACTCCCACGCAAGAGGCGGGTTATCAGAAACACACGTGACTTGTCGTCANTCCCACGATACTCAGGTGTTTTGACCCACTCCCACGCAAGAGGCGGGTTATCAGAAACACACGTGACTTGTCGTCAGCTCCAGGAGAGAGCTTCTCTTCATCATGTCCCAATCAGGTAACGAACCCATGTAGTTGTGAGCAACCACAAGCACACCTTCAGGGTAAATATATATATAAGCTTGTTAGGGTGCAAAAAAGCCATCCTTTGGAAAGCAGTTCCCAAAGATTTCTTGTAACTCTACAGCAGGAATATTGCATATTGCCAACACATCTATACTTAATATTATAAATGTGAAAGTGTGTTTGTTTGTTTGTCCTTCTTTCACGTCACAACGGAGAAACGGATCGACGTGATTTTTTACATAGAGATAGCTGGAGGGCCGGGAAGTGACATAGACTACTTTTTATCCAGAGAAAATATCTCATTCCCTCGGCGAAATTCTTATTGGAAAATGGAAAAGTTCACAAACGGAATAACAATGCAACATCAATAATGCAACGTCGCAACAGACACATATCGACGTAAATNATGGAAAAGTTCACAAACGGAATAACAATGCAACATCAATAATGCAACGTCGCAACAGACACATATCGACGTAAATTTTTGCACAGAAATAGTTGGAGGGCTGAAAGGTGATATTGGCTACTTTTTATCACGAGAAAATATCTCAAAAAATATTTACTCAATATGCATTTTCCTTTAATCATTCTATGTTAAACGACATACCAATTGTAGTTTCAAAAATTGACAATAGATGGCGTTCAAAGAGTTTCAATTGTCTGCATTTGTGTTTTGTTTCCTTTGATTCGTTTTTCGTTTTGGTTTTGTTGTTTAGGAATATTCGAATATTGTTCAATTTATTATACTGGATTGACCTTTGGTACTGATATGCACTTTGAATTGGATTTGTTGGTTTGGTATTTGTTTTTGTTTACTTTTTCAACTGTTTTTTTCTTTAGTTGTTCATAGTCTGTTAAATAAATAATGCCTCGCAAACGAATCAAGTCTTTCAAGATCATCGTCTCAAGCACAAGCGAAAAGATTTGCTCGATCGCAAGAGTCTTCAGAAGATGCCGAACTGAGAAGACAGGAGCAAGCACAGCGACAAGCTGCTTTGAGAGCCGCTGAATCGCCTGCACAGATTCAGGAAAGGCTCGAAGAACAGACCACACGCCAGGAACATGTCAGGATATTAGAGACTCCTGCCGATACTCAACTCCGTCGACATGAACAGGCTGAGTGTCAAGCCCTATCAAGAGCCTCCAAAACGCCTGTTAAGACCCAACTACGACTGGAAGAACAAGCATAATAACAGGCTACTTTAAGGACATCCGAAACACCTGAGCAGTCACAGGTGAGGAGAATCGCAAACGCGGAACTCCAAGCGAAACGTCGACGAGCTTTTCAAAGAAACACTTGGTCTGTATTTAATTAGCAGCTTTTTAAATAGGATCGGAAAGTACAACTCATGTTTCCAAATTACATCTTTTGGAGTTAACAGAGAGATAATAATGCCCGGATTTTCACCAACGTTTTCTGTTCAAGGGCAAATTTACCATAAAATAGATGCGCTTTTTCCAGCTGTCAATGAACAGCATAAATTCTTGCAGGTATATTTAATTTGTAACGAAGAAATTGAAACAAACCGCCACTGCCAATTTATTCTAGGAGTTGCAGGAAACAAGAATGTTGCTTGAACACAACATCTTGATTAACACATTTAAAACCGCTTTAGATAACCTGCCTCAAGAGGAGTTTAAGGTAGTCATCCATGCTGGTCGGACTCCGCGTGGAGAGCATGAGAGGCGCTACAATGGTCTTTTAATTAATGAAGTTGCTTCTGTGGTGAGCGGCGACCAGTTCTCATCACGAGACATTGTCCTTCCTAGCACATGACAGTACGTTGACATGGGTAGCCGACACTCACAAGTTTTATGATTCCCTGCAATATCCGTTGATTTATAGCAAGGGATAAGAGGGATATCATTTTGAAATTCCACTCACTAATCCTATAACAAAACAGAGTTCCGAACAAACATTTTTCGTGTATGGATTTTTATGCGTATCACATGATGTTGCGAGAGAATTATTTCAACCTCTTCGCGCTGTGCAGACAACGTTTTTATGAATTTCTGGTCGACATGTATATCAAAGTAGAAAGCGAATGCCTCCGCTACATCTCTCTAAATCAAAAAAAGCTGCGAGTTGAGAATTACATACATCTGCAAGATGCTAATAAAAGCGATGCTAATGTAAACCCCAGTGATGGTAACTCTTCCGTATTAATTCGTCAACAGCCCCCGCTGCCTGCACGAATACACCCAGGATGCATTCGCTTATGTACGGAGTTACGGTAGACCCGATCATTTTGTCACTTTCACTTGCAATCCCTGATGGAATGAAATTACGGAGGAGCTAATGCCCGGACGAAAAACTACTGACAGACACGATTTAGTTGCCAGAGTTTTTCGTTTAAAAGTACAAAATTTAATGAATGTTATTACCAAAGGCAAAATATTCCGAGACATACAGTGCTACATGTATTCCATTGAGTGGCAAAAACGAGGTATGCCACATGTGCACATCCTAATATGGCTCAACGATAAACTGTGCTCCAACCAAATAGACGACTTAATAAGCGCTGAGATTCCGGATCTAGCACAAGATAAAGATTTGTACGACACCATAATCCGAAACATGATTCACGGCCCATGTGGCGTGCATAACCCAGCATCGCCTTGCATGAAAGGTGCGAAATGTACAAAAAAATATCCACGAACGCTATTTAATGAAACACTGCACAATGACAAAGACTACCCGTTATACAAACGCAGAACAACAGATGATGGTGGTAGGAAAGGCACTGTCAAGGTTCTCAGCGGTGCGTTTGTAACCTTAGACAATAGCTGGGTTGTGCCATATTCGCCCATTATATGTAAAAATGTTAGTATTCACATTAATGTAGAAGCTTGCAGCTCTGTCCGCGCTATTAAATATATATGCGAGTACAGTGAAATCCCGATATTTCGCATCCCGATTATTCGTATATCCCGCTAATTCGTACAAATTTGCCGGTCCCTTGAGAAAATCCCTTTAAATTCGTAAAAAAAAAAACAATGCATTCTGGTCCCCTCGATAATACGTATTTATTTTGGTGCTCGAGCTCAATTAAAAGTCTTATAATTCTTATTTACAACTTAAAAATCTCGTTAATTCGTAATGTTTTTAACCCTAGACTCTACACCTGCTCTAGATTTATGCAATTCGGGCAGAGTAAAAATACCGGAAGGGTACTGAGGGACGTAGGAGGGTTTGAAGGGCAGGTAATGACGCCGAGTAGGCTGTGGGGCGATGTGTCTGTGATTCTCAGAACTAAGAGGCGCCTTGCTGTCCGGTCTAGGGCTATGAGAGGGTAGGAAGGAGCAGAGCGAGTGAAAAGTTAGTCAGTTCGGTCTTAGTCATGCCTCCGAAAAGAGCTAATAAGTGTCTTTCCATTAGAGAAAAAAAAGAAATCATTACTGCCGTGACCGGTGGTGATAAACAAATTGACGTGTCCAAACGTGATAACGTTCCTCCTTCCACAATAACATCACTTCTGAAGAACAAGGACAAGATCGCCTCCCAGACATCGGACAGCAAAGTAAAGCGTTTTAAGACTGGTGAGTATCCACAACTAGAAGATAATTTTAAGACGTGGTTTGCGCAATCACGGAATTCGAATGTACCAGTTGGAGGAAACATTTTAAGAGAAAAAGTAAAAGTTTTCGCAGAAAAAAACGGGAATTAAAGACTTTCGTGCAAGTGATGGTTGGTTTGATAGGTTTAAAAAAAGGCGCAGCATAAAATTTAAGAAGCTTAGTGGGGAAAGTGCGAGTGTATCGGCCGACGTTTGTTCTGAGTGGAAAGACGAATTGGGAGAAATAATCGATTCTTATGAGCCCAACAACATTTTTAATGCCGATGAGACGGGGTTATTTTATAAGTGTCTCCCCGACCGATCAATGTGTTTTAAGGAAGAAAAGTGTCATGGCGGAAAAAATAGTAAAGAACGTGTAACCATATTGTTGGCCGCCAACATGGATGGATCTGAGAAATTAAGACCGCTCATGATAGGCAAATCAGCCAAACCAAGATGTTTTAAAAACATAAAAACTTTTCCGATGACCTATCGTGCAAACAAAAAAGCGTGGATGACGGGCGAATTATTCAAGGAATGGATACGATCAGTGAATGCTGATATGGAGAAAAGGCAGCGAAAAATTCTGCTTTTCATGGATAATTGTACGGCCCACAACAATGCCGTACCGCTCAGTCATGTTAATGTTGTGTTTTTGCCTGCCAACACTACTTCTAATCTGCAACCTCTAGACCAGGGCATAACTAAAACGTTCAAAACCTTTTACCTCAAGGAAGAAGTGATGCAACTCCTTGACAGCATCGAGGATAGGAAAGATCATAAAATAACCTTATTTTCAGCCATGAACATTGCTCATAAGGCGTGGCAAAGTGCTAGCGAAAGCACAATAAAAAACGGGTTTCGTGCTGTGGATTCACGAAGGTGGAATTTTCATCAGCAGTTACTGAACAACACTTAGAATGCCCTGTGAATTGGAATCGTCTTCCTCAAAATGAAGAAAATTCTATAACGTTTGAAGATTTCGTCCATTTTGACGATGGCCTAGCGGTAGCGGGGATTCTAACAGATGACGAAATTTTGGCTCCATCTCAGGACATTGATGGTGAAGTTGATGACAAAGATGATGTGCTGACAATTACACCTAAAGAGGCTAAACAATACATCAACAGCGTGCCAATACATCAACAACGTGCGCCATTTCTTAGCGAAATCAGACGTTGGCGATGAAGTATTTTCTGCTTTTAACATGATTGACAAAACCATCGACAATAACCGTCTGCAAGGCTTGCACCAAAAGAAAATTACAGATTTTTTAAACGTAAATTTTTAATGTGTTTTTATTGATGTAATTATTAATTTATATATACAGTACATATGTATGCATAATATGTAGCCATGCGTTTATCATTACATATCAATGCAAATTTGCATTAATCTCGTTATTTTGTATTTTTTCTTTTTTTGTTCGCGATTATTGGCAATCCCGCTAATTCGAATATCTCGATAATTCATATTTCGCATTCATTCCCTTGACAATACGAATTATCGGGATTCTACTGTATACATATAAAGGAAATTATGAGGCGATATTCAATCTCAGAAATGAATGGGGTGCATCCAGTTAATGAAGTCCAGACCTTTCAAGCAGAGCGTTATGTCAGTAGCAACGAGGCAGCGTGGCGGCTCCTTGGTTCCCCTTACATGAGAGAGATCCAACTGTTACTCATCTTGCCGCGCACTTGGAAAACGGGGAGCACGTGCTTTTTTTAATTAGAACAACCTCAATGAAAGGGTCTCACACTAACAGCTTTTTTTTCCAGCTTTGTCAGACCGGTTCTTTCGCAAAAACTTTGTTATATGCCGAAGTCCCCCGTTACTACACTTGGAACACTTCAAGAAAGGAGTGGAAACGCCGCGTTCAAGGCACGCCTGCTGAAAATTGGCCTGGAGTTAAATCGTCAGATGCCCTCGACCGTGTGTACTCCGTCCATGTAACAAATGTTGAATGTTTCTGTTTGCGTATGCTGCTGCACCACATCGGGTGTTCAACAAGCCACAGAGACCTTAAAGCTGTCGATGGTCAGGAATGTGNTTGCGTATGCTGCTGCACCACATCGGGTGTTCAACAAGCCACAGAGACCTTAAAGCTGTCGATGGTCAGGAATGTGCAACGTATAGAGACGCATGTGAAGCTCTGTGTCTGTTAAATAATGATAACCATTGGGATCAAACCATTAAGGAAACCGTACAGTACCAGTTACCATCCAAAATCAGGGAACTATATGCAACCCTCAAATCATCTTGCGGCCTTAACAATCTCCAACAATTGTGGGATAAGTACAAAGAGAACGTGGCGGAAGAAATTTTGCAACGGCTGCAGCAGACACTCGCGGACATGACATTTAATGAATACATTTATAACGAAGCCCTAGCAAAAATTGAAGATAAAATAATGGCAAATGTGGAGAAAAAGGTAAGCGATTTTGGAGTGATAAGCCCTCCACGATCAGACACAAGTGACTTAAGTGACGAAATTGTTCGAGAGTTAAACTACGATGTCCCAGCGTTGCAGCAGCAAGCGACCGAAATGGTGCACCAGTTATTACCGGAACAAAGACACGTGTTTGACAACGTTTTATGTCAAGTGGAGTCAGGGAATGGTGCAGTCTTATTTCTAGATGCCACTTGTGGAGCGGGAAAACCATTTTTGTTAAATTTATTTCTGGCCTATATAATAAAAGACAAAGAAATTGCTGTAGCCGTGGCTTCCTCCGGCATAGCCGCCACACTACTTAGCGAGGGCCGTACCTCGCATTCCGTGTTAAAGTTGCCACTGAATCTTAATCAGGAAGAGTCACCCATCTCTAATTTTAGTAAAAAAAATTGCGCTCGGGATACAATGCTGCTTCAATGTAAGTTGTTAGTGTGGGACGAAAGCACAATATCACACAAAAAAGCGATAGAGGCCCTAAACCAATCTCTACAGGATATACGAAACAATACAGACATTATGGGAGGAATGGTTGTATTACTGGCTGGTGACTTCCGCCAAACTCTACCGGTGATTCAGAGGGGCACACCTGCAGATGAAATCAAAGCCTGTCTCAAGTCGTCGAGCTTATGGGCAAATGTCAAGAAATTCAGCTTGACGACAAATATGAGAGTACACCTCTAAAATGATGTTGATACAAGACATTATGTTGATACACTATTGAAAATTGGAGATGGCTGGTTAGAAACAGATGCCGAGGGATTTTTGTCACTAATGGGGAATTTTAGTAATTTGGTGCAGAGTGATACGGAACTGATTGCTAGAGTTCATCCAGATATTCTAAGAAATATAAATGAAAAACCAGTGGCTAAGTAAAAGAGCGATAAAAAATGAAGTCGTTAATAAAATTATTACCAACATTTTGAAAGAGGTAGAAGGAGAAACAGCGGAGTATTTGTCAGTACACACAGTCATGGACACAGAACAGGGCACTTCATATCCTGTAGAGATCCAGAATTATCTAGAGTTGTCAGGTGTGCTCTCACATGAGCTCCAATTAAAACTAGGCGTTCTGATCATGCTTATGCGAAATTTAGATGCACCAGGATTATGTAACGGGACGAGGCTTCGCGTCACACAACTTGAGCGGAACATAATTGGAGCCACTATTCTGACAGGAGTATGAAAGGGCGAGAACGTAATAATCCCCCGGATCCCTATAATCTCCACAGATATCCCGTTCCAATTCAAAAGGTTGCAATCCCCTCTCAAGTTTAGTTTTGCTATTACAACAAACAAAGCGCAAGGGCAAACATTACAGGTAGCGGGGGTGCACTTGGAAAAACCGAGCTTCTCTCATGGCCAGCTCTATGTTGCATGTTCGCGTGTGCCCAATGCCCAAAATCTCCGCATCTTAGCGCCAGATGGAAAGACTTACAACATCGTGTAGAGTAGCGTCCTNCTCCGCATCTTAGCGCCAGATGGAAAGACTTACAACATCGTGTAGAGTAGCGTCCTAAAATAGCGCTCTGTTCTGTGTTTATGATCAGTGTCTGTCTACTAACGAGTACCGTTATTTCTCCCTATAAGTTTGTTACTATAACCACGCGAGCGAAGCCGAGGGTAAAAGCTAGTTATTTTATAAAACATGCAAATTTGTCTAAATAGCTCAACGTTTTTAACAAACCTGAAGCCTACAAAATTTTACCCATCTCACACCAAGGTTTGTGAAATTTACTCCAATTTATTTGTAGTGTTACAAAAATATCNATTTGTAGTAAACTTCTTAAACTCTATTTAAGGTTTTTAACCCATGTATAGTACGTAAATAATACCACACATCAGGTGGCCAGTATGGCAATATTTAGCGTCACTCTTATATACAGTTTTTGACTTCCCTATGCATTTGACTTTTTCGTGAGCAACTGCAGAAGTGCTACTGTGGACGCACGGGGATAAAACTATCATTCGCGCTTGGTCACTACACGTAAACACAGTTGTGGTCTATCTGCAAATCATTTCTTAAGTGTATGTTCAAATAAACTCGGCTGGAAATCCTGTCTGTAACTTTTCGACGAGAAGTGGAATGTTTTATCGTCGTAAAAGTCTGTTTCTTAAGTGGTCTAAAAATTCGAATATTTCAGATAGAAACATTATTACTGACGTTCTATGCAAGCTAAAGCTACAGGCATTTTAACGTCGGCTAGCAGTTGCCAACTTAGTACAGAGTGAACTGTTTTCAATTAAAGTGTCAATATGTATGTAACAAGTTTCGTCATTTGTTTTAACACATGTGTAAATATTTATGGTTGCTGACCACAGTGATTTGAAATATTGCTAAAAAAAACCCTTATGAAATGGGTTCGGGTAATCGAATAGTTTATATTAAATTTTACCTCTGTCCAAAGGCACGTATAGAGACTTGACATTAACAAGGTGTATATGGACGCATACCTAATATTCTCACGTAATAATTCAATGAATTGATTGCCAAGTATTTATATCTACGTTTCAATACTGATGAAGCATCCATTCTGTAATCTTCTGATTGCATATCAAGTCCAAATTATCTGAGTGCTTACAAACGAAAATATTAATTTTCACGGAGATGCACAATATTTAGACCAATATCAAAGCAAACATTAATAAACAATTACGCATTGCGAAATTAATTAAACATGTTTAACTTTGTGTTATACTGGCTACACTAGCTGATAGGTTATAAGTTTTAATATGTTTTCGTTTAGTTTTCATGATAAATTTTATATTTCTATCACTCTACATCGAATTATGCTCAGTTGGAAACACAGATGTTTTAAAAGTTCAAATACAAGTATTAAATCATAAAAACTTTTGTAAGTCTAACAACTTCAATATGTTACCGAAATCATGCTTTGTGAGCATAAAATTTGGCATATAATTACCAAATTTCCACGTATCTTAGAACGATAACACAGAATGGCTACACAAATGTACAAGAATGAAGGCACATCGTAATGAAATCACTTGAAATCATTTACGAATATTTTTAATTCCAGGGTGTGTAATCGCGTGAGTTTCGCTTTTCATATAAATACCGACGGGAACGTTTCTATAACTTGGTAATTAAGTTTCTTAGAAAAATTGTTCTTGCCTCGACGGGTCGCCCAAACACTGTAAAGATTGTGAACCGAAATTCAATTCCTTAAAAAAGGGCTATCTGGCTAAATGACATGCACGACACATCCTAGACTTGGTGAATATTATTAAAGTAGGCATAATAAGATTTGTGCTGGTTTCAAAGCATATTTTAACATTGTTTGAAACTGTGTTAAAATATATTTTATAACATAAGAACAAAACGAATAATATCACGCAACTGATTCAAGAGAAAGATTGTCGCTCTCCAGTCCAGAATAACCACTGGTGAACTGGTGCAGAACGCGTTTTAATACGATGATCTCGTGCTCCTGTCTGTGGTCCTGTGAAAGAGAGAGAGAGAGAGAGAAAGAGAGAGAGAGTCTATAAACTATTTCTTTGTTCTTCTCATTCCCAATATGTCCAGTTAGGTAATCATACATGGCATTTTCTAAGCTTAAACTAGATGTTTAAATGTGGAATGTAGAAAAAAAAGGAACTGTATATCGGATCCGAAAAATTAATGATTTCAATCACGTTCAACCTAGACTCCGCAGTTCTCTTCACGATCGAGTTCAAACACATGTTCAATGGCTGTTTATCCAACGAATAGCGAGTTCTCCCTTTGACCATGTAACTAATGATTCGAGCTTTGTTCTTTGCAAACTCGTCCTTGACTCAAGTCCCTCACAGAGTGTTGTACAACCATTGATCACTTATCAACGTAGCGCACATCTACACGTGTATCCAAAACAATGTGTTCCCAGTATCTTTCATTTAATTGCTACGCTTTCGTTGGCGGATGACATCATGCCGTCTTTGTAGCATGCAATGGAAGTTTGGAACACGCACTGCAGTTTTGTTTCTATATTACCAGGTGTTCTGAGATGCGAAGCCGTCATCATAACAGAACAACACAGCACACTTCACTTTATCGGCGTTAGTAAAATATTTCGCCAAGTTATTATATAACATAAAGTGTATTACATAACAGAATAAGGATGTAAGATAAGGTTTTATATTGTGAATTACTTTGCAGCAATCGCGAACTATCGCACATTCATTTATTTTTCCAGTGGCTTTTGGAATATGTCCTGAAGTATTGATAAACATAGGCTATGACGAAAAAAATATACAGTTACGAGTATGTTACGTCTTTGGAAGAGCATATATGAACCAGAAAGCAAAATTAAGACCTATTTCGTTGACCTTCGTTTTAGTAACTCCTCAGAACATGAAAAGAGAGAAATAATGAGAGAGATCTCTGACAAATGCGAAGGGAATATTCTAACACAGCAATGTCATCAGCAGAGTACTAAGAACACAGAGGTTAGGCAGCCACTTGTACACTGAGAGAAAGTTTTTGTTGAATCAAACAAAGTTTGTTGGGCACAAATTATTTAATTGTTTGTATAGGGGCAATAAAATATTATGATAAATATAACTTTTACTTGCATTTTGTACTTCAATTTAAATATTTAATTTAAAATTTGTAAAATAAAAATAGAGAGAAAGTAAGCGCGTTCGTAATGCCTATTTAGAAATAGTTCTCATGCAAATTATTATTAAAGTGAATTCATCTGGTGTAATTTTCTAAACATAGTTACGCCTTGTTTGCAAGAGGCGGAGAAATAGGCTGAAATTATAACTTATGCAGAGATTCAGAAAAGTTGCAATTAACCATGAATGGACTATTAAGTTACCAACTTTAAGTAGTATGCGACCTGATATTTAGAATTATTTCCATTCAATGTATAGGTTAAAAACTGCCCTTACAGTTGAAAAATTTTACTAGAAATGTTTCTTATTGTGAAGGTGCAGCTTACTGGAGACGATAATTATCTCGCCCCTACGCTTTAGAACTCAATTGTTGTACTGCGTATTATTACCCTTACAGTTAGTAATTGGGAAATTTTCTCAATGCTATGGAACAAGAAAAGCGTGAAAAAGAGTTCGGATTCCTCTATTCGATTCGTGACACCTTATCAACGCGAAGTTGCAATTTTTCGAGGCGGAAACTTTAAGGTGCGCGCACTAACATGTGTGTCGGTAATTGACTTCCGGTTTTTCCTACACCTCTCAGGTAATTGCTTGCCTCGTTGAAGTTTCTTCGATTCCATTACGCCACCCGAATTTGTGAGAACCCAGAACACTTCACAAACGAAGCAGGACTCGCAGCCATTATGAAAATCACCAGGAAAATAAACAAAGATTTTCAATTAAGAAAAGTAAAAAAAAAAAAAACATTTTTGATATTGCTGTTTTTGTTGTATTTATATTTCGTTCAGTTGTTTTATAATTTTTTGCCGTCTCGTTTGTTATACTGTTCACTGCGTGTTATTGATGAGTAGCAGGACATCTTTATTCCTGATTCCTTGTCGTCCTTTTCTGTGGATGTTTCTAAGTAGTGTCCTTTCTTGTTTGTATTTTTTTTTAATTACGATTGCGAAATGAACGTAATCCATTTGAATAGCCATTGTAATCATAATATGCCAATGTCATCAGTGGCGTATAGCGGCTCTAAAAGTGGCACTTCGCGAACGACGAGCCACCTCCCCTCCCCCCTGGTGGAACTGCAGTAGTGGATGTGGAGCTCAAGTATATAAACATAAAACAAAATACTGTTATATAACAATTCATTTTAGTATTACAGTTAGCTCTGTAATAACTTGTAGGTTGTAGGGTCATGAGTAGGTGCAACAACTTCACCACCTATGCTATGTCAGTTGATGTGCTCCCCTCCCCCATCCCTACCCCTTGAAGGTGGTTTCACCTGGTTGTGGACTGTCCCCCCCTCCCCCTGATTGGCATTAAATTCTAGGGACAATGAATTGGAGGTTTTTGTCTCGTCATTGGTTGCTGGTGTCATAAGCTGGACCACTCAAGTTTCGGTAACTTAAAAAAAAATTTACTGTACTGACGTGAACGCAGCTATATAGCTCGGAAAAAGGAGTTTCCCAATCATTCTACTGAACGAAATTTAAAAGTTGGGCCGTGCCTACTATAAACCCAAAATATTTCCTCCAAAGATTAATGGCCCTACTGCCGGAATTCGCGAAATCCTCTCATCCCTAGTATTGTCAATTCACCTTTTCCTTCCGACTTTTCTGAAATCCTGATAAAGTTCAGAGTTCTACTTCAGGGATATTTCTCCGCCTCGTGCAAACAAAGCTTTACCAAGTATAAACAATTACGCCAGAGGGACAATGCACGGCATTCGTGCGCACTCAGTGTAATAAAACTTTGCATAAGAACTATTTCTTACTAGGCATTAAACACATCTATTTACACTTTGTTAGTTTTTATGAATAATATATCCAGTATTATAATTTTCATAAAAAACACAAGTAAAAGTTATATTTAACATCAAATTATGAAAAAAAAGTATGTTTGTACTTGCATTAAACGGTTTTGATACATTGCCTATTTAGGAAATAACCAAATACGTCATTCATGGAGTGAATTTTCAAAGGTTCGATTAACAAAGTGTCAAGAAACCGCAAATAGGCTGTATGACAGCGCGTGAGGCGTAGAAGTGCAATGTTATGAAGTATCATTCGAAAGGAAATCAAAGCGGGAATATATTTTACGTTTTTGCACAGTCAAAAATTTTAGTAGACGTCTTGCAAAACATTTTTTTGAAAAAATTTACAAAAATGGTTTTCACATTATTACAGGTAACAGATTGTATATTTACAACAAATTATTTTATGAAACATTTAAAACCTTTTATTNGGTTTTCACATTATTACAGGTAACAGATTGTATATTTACAACAAATTATTTTATGAAACATTTAAAACCTTTTATTTTTATGTATCTCCATGATTAATGAAGTCGAAAGTACTAGAGTGTTAAAAATTAAAATTATTTTTTACAAGCTACGCAGGAACATGGTGTAATTCTTTCTTATTTACTTGTACTTTTACAGAGAAAACTTTGGCACCTCGTTTCTAAATAATTAATGTAAAAAAATTTTACAGTGTGAAGCACAAGGTCGAGAGCGCACTTAGAGTGGCACAAACACAGCTTCATCACGTTTGTGCGCAAGGCACTTAACTAGCATGCAGTCTAAGTTGTAAAATAGCGCAGTGCACTACTNACAGCTTCATCACGTTTGTGCGCAAGGCACTTAACTAGCATGCAGTCTAAGTTGTAAAATAGCGCAGTGCACTACTAAAGCCGATGATATATCACGGAATAATCCTACTGCTGAATGAATTTTAGAATGGTTTTCTTAAGCCTGGAGGTTTTTATTTAGCATTTTTGGCAACCACTAAGAGTTAAATAACAGATCAACTATGCACACGAGCAGACAAGGCTTAAAAAAAAAAAAATTCTTCCGACTGTGAAACACAAATCACGCTTAGAGGTACGTGGATTTCGAGAATTCTTTTGAC
>NQII01013879.1:0-13703 GCA_002778355.1 Clitarchus hookeri | reverse complement strand
GGAAACATGCAATCTCTTGTCTATTATAAATCAATTCATTCGTCGCCCATCCAACTATAGATGCATGAATAATCAAACTAATAATCAAAACAGACTATAGGACCGATATATTTCCAGCTCTCTTTTATGTGTGTGGATAGAAACGTATTAAAACTTGAAACTCGTTAATAATACAGTTGACTTTTTCTCCCCTTACGACGATCATTACTTCTGAATGATTCAATTTGTAAACCGACAAGCGTTTTCACCATTCGACATTATCAAGTAATTCATATTTGGCAACCACATGTTATTTGACTAGCACTACTGAGTTCAAAAATCATTCGAAGACTAAGTGACATAGTCGTGGGCAAAACTGCCCGTTAAAAATAGTCTTAAAGTACCATATTAATTGCATCTTTCATGCTGATCACTGGGAATCTACCTGCCTGCTTTCCCAGTGATCTTCAAGTGGTATTTAAAAGTAAAAATGTTAGAGAAAGCGACATATTTCGCCAGGCAAACTTATACAAATACTTGTTGCTCCAATTAAACTTAAACAGTTTTCATTTGTTAATTAGCACATATACTGTTGTGTTTCTCCTTTATAAAGTAAAAAGGCTAGGTTAAGAGAGCGATGAGCGGTGAACTAGGACGAAAGTAAAAAGAGACCAGTTAAATATAATTACAAGAAATGAATGAGGTTTAAAAATAACGATCAATTCGTTACAAAATTGTTGGCCTCGTCTTATCTTAATAGGCACCGAGAAAATGAGAAGCTATTAGCCACGCATTTAGTTACGAACGTTTTTTAACTGTTACTTTTACTTCTGTTAACAGAAAGGGCAAATGTGAGATCAGAGTCTGTTTCTCTAAAATAATGCAATATAACTGAAAACCCTGTGAAAATTGCTTCACTTTTATTAATGAAATTACATTGGTTGTTGCCAAGACATTATATTTACAGTTCGTAATATTTAAATAGACTTTTGCAAAAAAATTCTTATATCAATGTGTTGTGATGTTTAATTCAGTTACGAAAATTAACGACACAGTTTTGGAGCGCCTACTAGGAGAACAGTTTCGGAATAAATTCCCACATACTAGACTACGTAAACGTAAATATGCATATTTGCTCACATTCCGACTAAACTGTCATATATGAAAGTAAGCTGTCGCTAATTAAAGCTGACTGCCTGGCACAAAGGACAGTCATGTCGTCGCGGTCAGCCAGAAAAATGGATGAGGTGACAGCGGAAATGGAGTGGGAGCAACGGCGAAATGAAATGAGGACAGCCTTAAATCAAAACTACGAAACCAACTTTCATTAAACAAAAAAAAAAAAAGTATAATAATTCGTGTATTTATTACAAACTGCACATGAACACAGAAATGAAAATTGCTTGTTGTACCAGGCAGCATATGAAATAGCCATAACTCATCACCACGTTTAAATTTCAACTTATTGCGGGACTACATAACAAGCGCTTGTCCAGTACTAACTACAGCATTCTTTGACGACGTATCTTCATCTGCAGCCAAATTCTTCCAGCATACAGCATATCTTACATCAATATCACGAAGATAAAGTGCAGTAGGTTCAGGAGAGGTGAAACCGGTGGAAAAACAACTCATCTAAGCGACAGCCAGCACTTACAGTTACAATTTGTAAAGCAAAATGATACAAAAATTACACCAAAGTATAAATTTCTTGACGCGTGTTTCAAATTACAAAACGCGTTTTCTTGCTTATACATCTCAAAACTACACCTTTATATAATATTGCGACAATTTATTCTCAGCCAATACTTCCTTGTATTGGAATATGTCCGTGGCAAACCGGCAACGTGCAACCGCCTCTCTGTGTACTTTAAAGAGTTTATTTAATAACACTATGAGCTGCACAAACACTTGTATACTCGCAACTGACAAAGTAATTGTTTCCTACCTGCATCATATGAGCGTGACGCTCATATGGTGGCATCACAAACGCTTGTTATTCTCGTGTTTGTTCGTGCAGTATTTTAAATTACTCATATTAGGAAGGCTGCGGATTAGATCCTAATTGGATGCAATGTGAGTGTATTTTTTAGCCCCATTAGATCCGTATTTGCCTTATTGCGTAAAACAAAACAAGGACTATTTTGTTTTTTGATCATTGCACTTACATAGTTATCTTAAGTCATAATACGCAGACTATTAACGTTTCGCCACCAGTGAATGAATGATGACGGTGAAAGCACCCCGAGTTTGCGTAGTTTATAATAGGTCTTACCAAGGCCCAAACCTCGCAGTGAATTCTGAATTATTTTAACATACTCAAGGTCGATTTCTCTCACGATAATAGGAATTTAAACATTTTATAACTTGTCTGGAAAAGGCGGAATGGTAAAATCACCGTATTAATCCGTGTCTTGGAGCAAAGCAATAGAGCAGTTGGATGAAGCAGATGGAAGTGGATAGAAAACGATAAAACCCAGCGGCAAGAAGACAGCGGACGGCCTTCGAAGACAACGGAACAGTAGTGTCGTGTGACGGTTTAGGNGGGACATTAACAACGACACTATAAGCCACTCTGTCTTCCACAGAGGCGGTATAGCGTCAAGTAAAGCGGCTTCCCAACTGTGGGGCCTAAATAGGTCAAGTAAAAGTGGCGCCCGGACGTGGGGCGCAACGCTAGTTATTGTATTAACATCAAGTTAATTTGGCGCACAACTGTGGGGCCACACAGCCTAGCGTCAGTAGGACCTAGCATCTGAGAGAGTAACATGAACAACACAGGACGTATGACTATCAAAAATGAGCCTTTTTACAGTCATGGAACTGACAACCCGGACCATGTGTTATTTCAAGACGACCACGCCTTCCACTAATACGCCGACTTCAACCAATCATAAAACCACTTAAACAACTGAGGCAGTGAAACAGATCAATATAATTGCGGAAGGAGGGGTTGTTGGCTATTCCAGGAGCCACCCTAGAAAAAACTTGAACTACAGAGATTCCAGTAAATCTCCTCCAACACACGAAATACCTCTATTGACATCTAATCAGACGTAAGATTTTTAAAGAGACAGTCCACGGTTTTTACTTACTGCATGAGATTTTGGTAACATTTTTTTGAATGCTTTCCCCAACTGCACTATATAGATAAAATACAATAATAATATGAAAAAAAAAATCTTTTTTAATAATATTTCTTGAATAATGACAAGTAAAAATACAATTTCCCCATTGTTACCTTATTAAAAAATTTAAGATACAGTTGAATTTGCACTACTCATGAAATATGACCAAAATTGTCCTTTAAAAGGTGCGCTCAGAACATTACCACTCAAACACTGTACGTTTGAAATCTAAACAAAAAATTTATGTAGAGTAGAGCAATTAATAAATGTGATATTCTCAAATAACAACTTTTATGATATCAATATAGCACAATATAAACTATTTTTAAAATTATTCCTGACTTCCTAGAACATTTGTTTATTAGCACGAATTGCAATCTACACCTCTTTGCAAATTCTGAAAAATTTTCACTTCAAGCAATTGAGCCAATCATCTCTAAGCTTAAATTTATCCATCTTCATGCAGGCAGTCACCCAGCCAAACAGGATATCAAGCGAGCCATAATTAAAGAAAAAGGAATACTATTTCACACAAGTGCTTTACTGCCCTATAATTCTCAGAACCAATTTTCAACGAAAAATGTAAATGCAAAAGTTACTTATATTAAATAAAGTTAAACCGGAGGATATAAATTGAACTGTTCCGAATTCAGTGGAAATTTAGNAATGCAAAAGTTACTTATATTAAATAAAGTTAAACCGGAGGATATAAATTGAACTGTTCCGAATTCAGTGGAAATTTAGGAAATATTATGTGGACATTTTGATAATCTGAGAGTTTGCTTCAAACGACATAATATGTGTTAGCATACCCTTTTCTTGGATTATATGAATTAAATTTTAATCTTCCATTCATGGGAATTCGTCAATTCAAATGCGTACTATGTGTACAGAATAAAAAAATCTTTACAATTTCCAGTATTGTTTAGCTTACCAACACACTGGCTTGTAAGAACAAGTACATTTTTTTATTCATGTACTAACAGGTAAGTATTATTGACGCCTGCGGCGTCCCTATATTTTATTCGTCCGTACCACGCTCTAACGAAGCTCGCAGGCGAACGACATCAATCAGGATTTAGGGCCTGGCAGCCGTGACGAAGGGAACGGCGCCAGATCGGCCCTACAAGACGACCATTTGCATGGGAAGGCGGACATGCGGGAGAATAGCGTCACGGTGTGGAATCAGGTGACAGCGGGAAGAACACGAAGGCAGCGGCCAGGGGGAGATCCCGAAGTATTCCCACAACGCCGAACAAACAACAAACCTCCAGCTAGAATAGAAGGACAGACGCCAGACTCCGCGAGCAGGCAGGAACGGCGAGACGTATTTATGACCTCGCCAGGCTGTGCTTTGTCCCAGGCTTTCGACCACAATAAAAACCGAGAGAGCGTTTGGACGAACGCAACGAGAGGCCCCTTTCAATTATTTCCGCACGGACAGAACGGAGTGCTGAAACTGGTAAACCAGAACAAAACAGCAGACGCTGGACCCAAGTATGGAGCTGGAGTACACGCCCGCGGTTGATTACCCAGGGGGGCGGTCCGCGGCTACCTGGAGAAACCGGGGCAGTTTGATATGGCAATGAGGGCCTACAAAACCGGAGGAGTCCGAGGAAACATGGCAGTCGGCCGACGAGATTCCGGGAGGGAGGAGTGATTCCGCAGGAGACGAGAACGGCAGCCAGCCGCCATCAGACGCAGAGTCCTGCGTCGACCCGAGAAGGAGGGACGTCGAGACGAGTCACCGAGGCGCCCGTGACAGGACGAGAGCAGTTCCAGCTCACCGGACCTCATCTGCAAGAACAACTACCAGCACAGCAAGCCAGATAAGTACAGTCATCCAGCGAGTGTGAAGGACCTTTAGTAGTTATCCCGCAGTGTGAAGGATATTTTAGAATCATCTAACAAGTGCGACGAAGATCCCCCACCCTCCCCCCTTTTTACGACGCGAATTGTACGGAGCATACGTAGAAAAGGGAGGGAGTTGTCTCAAGGGTTCATGTATCAATTCACATGTTCATGCAACAATAAAACCTCGATTTGTGAAATATGAATTATCCTGTATTCATTCATTAGTGAATTGGACCATTAAACTACAGTGTCGAAGCATTCCTACGCCCGATCACTGAGGACTAGTATTAAGTGTTGGCGCCTCACGCCACAGAACAGATTACAACACCTACGTTCAAACCTCAGCTTTGGCAGGTGTCATTATGTTGTTGTCAAAATAAATTTTACAATGAAAACCATTGGTTTAAATGACAGTAAAATTATTGTGTGTTCTCTTTGCAAATTTACCCCGAATTACACGAATTCTCCAGAAAATGTGTTCAGTTATGGGCTCTAATGAGCGCCATATTACAGTGACGTTTTATCGCAGTAAATATATATAATTAAAATTGTATGTAAGAGTTAAAGGTCGATATGCTTTAACATACTTATTACGTTAGTAATTATGTTACTAGAAGAAAGGAAAAGATGTTTAAGACTGTTAAAAATATTTCTTTTATTTTAACTATACGAAACGAATAATTAAAACGCAAAACAAACTACATTCTGAATTGGATATTATAAATATTAATCAAAAATTTTGTAACACTTATTGGAATTAATACAACTAAAATTTTTTACACATATTTTTACTTTACGTAACAAATCAACCAATTTTTTAAACGATATTTTCGATTTTTGTTGTAGTTAAATTTCATGTATAAAACGACAACCATGAAAAATATCATCCCAGTCACTGCAGATGTAAATAACCGACTTTACGTTTAAGTCAGTGTTTGAATACATACGTCATTTCTTGAAAAGCGCTATGGGAAGGGAAAGCTCAGAAGATTATATAAATTCTCTATAAATAAATCCTTATTAATGGGTACAGGAGGTTATATCAGTTAATTCATGACAGTACTCAGTCTGAACCCCGAAGATGTGCGATAATATATCAAGGAAACGGTTATATAACTGCTAATTTTACGACCGCTCTCATAGAGAGAACCACATAATGTTACATTTACGATATCGCAAATTCATGCTTCTGTTTGTTTTATATGGCGGTGTGCTCTAACATATTTATTACAGTGAAGCTTGTGGGGCTATGTTAGTTTTGCTAAAAGTTGGTAGGTAATAAATTTACGATTTGGGAAGATCTTACGGGAACAGAGAGAACGGAAGAACATTACAGCACATTATGTTGGGGCGTTTAATTAACTTAAATTCTTAACGCAATATTGATAAAGCATTTATTAATATATTTCTACTTGTGTTATCTGAAATAACTTACTTGAGTACAGGAGCATCAAAATCTATGAATTATAAATATTGTAAGTTATACACCATTTAGTCTTCTCCATAATGCGGTTGCCTAACTGCATTCTCTGTTCTTCACGAAGAAGATAGTATAATCGCTTATCATTAAACATATTGAAATATCTGAGACTTATAATTACATTAATATTTTAAAACTATTAAAATTCATAAAAAATGGTAATTACTGATGTTGACATTTTTGTTCACACAAAACAGGGTTTATAAGCTACGAATAGTATTTTTGAACATAATTCCTGATATATAATATAAAAAATGTCTTGTTAAAACGTTTTTAGAAGCGTAAAGAAAATATTAATATTTGTAGTCGTAGAAAAAATTGCAAAAATATTAAGTATCATTGGGCAGTGTTTATTTAGGTTAAGCGTTTCTTTCCGCTAAATGCTATCATTATTTTTAAGTCTTACGTAATGCAGTAAAAACCAGGGACAATTTCAAAATTATTTCTTACGTGAAAAGTGAATTTTGTTACCATAACATTTCTAGAAAGTTCTTAATAAATATACATTTATTTGCGTCAGTGACCGTGAGTGGGATATTTCTAATATTTAAACCAAATAATAACCTCCTATCAAAGCAAAGAAAGTTTTTCAATACGTTAAGAATTGCGTTATTATGCTAACAAATTACCTGAAATACGATAGCGTTAAGAATTTTCTTAGGTCACTAATCGTTTAAATAGCCCAATATTTAAATTTATTTCAAGAAATATTTACTGCAACTCAATGCAAGCTTGCATTAAGAGGCCAGTTGAATGATTATGGCGGATCGGGCGCAAATGTATCTGGGATAGGAGCCAGGCGCCGGCCGGTCGCCATGTTGTGACATCATCCGACCACCATATTGGATCCAGGTGACCTCGAACTTGACCTTTGACCTTGACCCAGTGACATTTTACCTTGAAAACACGAAAATCACTAAAATTACAAAACAATTATTAAAAATTTGTAAACAGTTATTAATAAATGTATTACTAAATATTATCAAAATTGTTTTAAAAAATAAATTTTAAAAACCCACATTTCTGGAGGTTTCACCACGACTAGCCTTCGCCAATTTTTTTATTGGTTATTTAATTGACCAATTACTTGCCTTCGTTAATTATTTTACAGGTATCCGCCCCTTTCAGCCCCCTTCATCACCATACAATATATACTGCCCATTTATTCTTAATAAGTTTTGCCCACTAGAGCGCACCGGCAAGTTCAAATATTCCATAACATCACGTCGCGGGGCATTCACAAGAAACGTATTCTGTAGCAGCCACTTAAGAAAAAAAATATTTTTTTTTGGGAGACGTGGCCTCGCTTATGTAGAACGCTTTTTAACGGCAGCAGCGATGACGACGGCAGGTGTGGGTTGGTACCACGTGTAGTACTCACGAGTTGGCAGCTGCGAGTTGTAATTTATTTTNAATAATTTTTTTTGGGAGACGTGGCCTTGCTTATGTAGAACGGTTTTTAACGGCAGCAGCGATGACGACGGCAGGTGTGGGTTGGTACCACGTGTAGTACTCACGAGTTGGCAGCTGCGAGTTGTAATTTATCTTCCTGTAACACTAGCTGAACACGCAGGCTGCTAGTCCAGCTTCTCTCAGCTATAGTCGGTTCACGACTGGAAGAAACTTTTGAAAATCAACCTTTGAAAAAACACCCTAGCCGTTAGCTACNCAGCGATGACGACGGCAGGTGTGGGTTGGTACCACGTGTAGTACTCACGAGTTGGCAGCTGCGAGTTGTAATTTATTTTTCTGTAACACTAGCTGAACACGCAGGCTGCTAGTCCAGCTTCTCCCAGCTACGAACATAATCGTAGGGGAAGGCGCCTTTTTGTGTGCCGAGAAGCAGTTTGGTTCCACTGAAGATCTTGGATGNATACGAACATAATCGTAGGGGAAGGCGCCTTTTTGTGTGCCGAGAAGCAGTTTGGTTCCACTGAAGATCTTGGATGTGTTATTAAATTTATTTCGAGGCAGGTACTCAGCCAAGGATGCCAGACTGCGAGCCATAGACCGGAAAGTGTGTTTAAACTGGATATAAAATCTGTCCCCCAACGTCTATGAAAATGTGATCATTTTTTCGCTCGTGTGTGAAATGATGAAAATATCTTTTCCGTCATACCCCAGCTGCCTGACGATAAAATTCTCATCGTAGCTCAAGTTGTGGAAAAAGACGACAAGTTTGTTCGGTCTTCGGCACAGCAAATTGCAGATGGTACAAGCGGGCCCGATGTACTGTCTGGTGAAGTGGTCGTGGTCCCTCACCTTGTAATTTTCGTGCGTGAATGGAGCAGTGAAATAGCAGCAGCACGTCGCTCTGTTATAGCTGGTATTTTCTGCGTGAGTGAGTGGCTCCATCGGCTTCGAAGTGGCATATATATTTTTT
This sequence comes from Clitarchus hookeri, assembly GCA_002778355.1. Taxonomy (NCBI): domain Eukaryota; kingdom Metazoa; phylum Arthropoda; class Insecta; order Phasmatodea; family Phasmatidae; genus Clitarchus; species Clitarchus hookeri. The sequence continues at coordinate 4,879 of NQII01013879.1, read as the reverse complement.
ACTTTTTTGCCAATATCTACAATGGCTACCATGAACATTATCTTTTGCATTTTCTCCCGTGGATGTAAAAGGACCCTGGGTCAGCGAATAAGTTAATGTCACTGTAATTGACGTCAACATGAACGTAATTGCAGAAGCTGTATGCCTCGTGTTTCTGATAGACATACGTGTATGCACGACTGGGATCCGGTTCGCATGTGTGAATCGGTTTCAGAACGCCCTCAAAATATACGTAAACAATGATGGGCGATTTATTAATGTTGTAATAGGTCTTAAATTTCAAAACGAGTGGTCGTCTGTTTTTACCTGGCTGTGGCATTTAAGCACGCTGTAAAGCATTTAACTTACAATACTGCTTCTGTTTTCCAGGCACTACTGTCGGATACCCGTGGCAAATCATGATAATATGTGAAGCAGCGCTTGATTATATGGATCTTGTGGCCGTGGGCCGTCAGCTGCGATCAAACCAAACATTCCAAATTTTTTATGAAAGTATAAAGGGCGTTCCCATCTTCGGTGATGAGTAGGAATAGGTTGATGTGCTGACCATTTTCTTCTTCAGCTACACATACAGGATAGATATTCCGGTTTTTGTCTGCACCATATATATTAGTGGAACCCCAGGATTATTTTTCTGAAAAATATTTATATGCCGGAGCAGGGTCAAGAATTCGAGGCCGGAAAAGTCGAATTTCTATTCGAGGGTTTTGTAGAGGTGGTCGACTCGTTGCGCTCTGTACCTTCCACAAAACTTTGCAGAGCGGCCCATTTGAAACACATGTGGTCGTTTGTGTATTTCGGGTTGATTGTGGCCTCCTTCCGCTAGATGTATTCTGGCAGCTTTACGTAGGACTATACACGAAGTGGGTCCAGCTTGTTAACACGCAGCTGCAGGTGGTTTACTGATTGTAATGTTCACCCAGATCCCCTCGGATAGTATTTTTCTTCCTCTTCGTTTAGGTTTTCCAGGCTATTTCTCACTGCCTTCTCGATATTGTAAGCCTAGAATACTGCCACATATTTGCTTTGAAGGCACTCTTATAAGTGCCATCGCCGAACGGCTCTGATTTCGTATAACTGCATTTCAACCAAATGTTGAATTTCAAGGGCCCGTGCTCCTGGCTTTCTTCGGTGATTTGTCTAACTATATTTTTCTCAATTGATATCAAAAAAAGTACAAATATATTTTGCCGACACACTCTCGATTTGTATGATATATGTTTTCAAATTACATTGGAAAGATGTTTCGGCTTCCACGAAACCATTAACCATCCCAGATCCTGTGACGATTCTTGGTCGCGAAGGTTGAGCAGGGGTCTGAACCAGGCTACGGACTGTTGGTGAGCTACGCTGAGTCGTGGATGTTTAGCAGGAGGAGGGGATCGCCCATTACATTTTCTCATGTACTCCCTCAAAGTGCATATCCTCGTCAAATTCTTGCCACATTCTCTACAAATATATGAACATCTGTCTGGGTTGAAATGGCAGCTCTCTTCGTGTCGTCATGCGTGACATACCTGCGTAAAATCAGCATTGCAAAACCTTCAGTTAAATGTTGTTGCGTTCCTGATCTCGCTTGTACACCTACGAAGGTGTTTGGGGATATTATATTCCGGTTGTTGCTGATACCACACCACTCGCAAATCTGAGGTGCATCTCTGTACGGGTTAGGCACCCACGACCTTTCGAGTTGGAGCCCATTCATGCTGACAGCGAATGATGATCCACAAGAACTGCAGACGAGCCCAGAGGATCTGTCGATAGGTGAAGACTGTACACCACTGCAAGCCGTCACGTTGGATCGAGACACCTGCAAGTATGCGGTATGCTTTCGAATTTTGTTTCAGTAATATAAAATAAGAATATTTTTTGTTAAGGTCATGCGAAAAATAATTTAACATCGGCGAATGGCAGAGCTTTTTGAATGTTTTTGTGTTAAAATAATAATTGTAGCATTTTCAAATTAGTGGGCGGCGGTGGAAGTGGCTGAAAGCCGCAGCGATTGATCTAGTGCCGACGAGTTGCTCGCGGAACTGGCCTCGAAATGGCACTCGCCCCTCCATCCCGCCAACCGAACTGCTGACCGCGACCTAATGAAATGACCATACTCGCGGGCCAGCATGCGGCCGGTCGCGAGGGTACCTCACCTCGGCGACCGGCGCTTACATATTCATACGGCCCGCGGCGGAGGACCGCTTCGCCCTCGCAGTGGCCTATGTTTTAATCATGACTGCTGCGTAGACGCGGGCCACCCCCCTCGCCGTATGCAAGGCTCGACGGCTCAAGGATTTAATCCTTTCGGTAGCGGTGTCTGACACACCGAGGCGTGCGGCGAAGGGGGCGCGGGGTCGTGATTCCAGAACTGCAGGCCTGGAAAACTGCTCCCCGCTGCACTGATACAAATCGAGGGCTCACTAAACAGCTAGAACAAGTTCAAAGTACAGCCCATTAGCGGTTTCTTCGCACTTTTTGAAGCTAACCTTTGAAAAATAACCATATTTACGACGTGCTTAATTATTACCTAAATACGTGGCGTGTCACAATCGTTTTATACTCCAGTTAACGTAAAAATACAGTATTTTTGGTTAAATAGAAATTTTACTTACTTGTAATACATAAATTATAATATTTAATTTAAACTTAATATGATTAGAATAGCGATAAAATGGTAATATCACTAATGGCAAGTCATATATAATTGCTATGTAAAATATGATTACACTGAGTGCGCACGAATGCGATGCGCTTTCCCTAAGATGTAATTTTATATACTTAGTTATGTTTTTTCTCATGAGGCTGAGGAATATGCTGGGAATAAAACATTAGAAGGGCTTCAGCATAGTTGTTAGCATCCGTGGAAGGACCATAGTTATGTCAACGAGAAACATGAACTTTCAGTTATATTATTTATTTCCTTATTTCCAGAAATAATTTCATCTACAGTTTCATTAATATTTTGCATCTGAAATAAAATATTAAATGTATTTCAAGCTGCCAGAACTATTGCCTTCATGAATGTTACCCTAAATTATAAAAAAATGAAAATTATCTATTTGTGGTATATAACCTCCATATTTTGTTCTCGGTTATAGGGACGCTTCCCCAACCGTAAATAGACTAATAAATGACTGGGGTAATTTCACACAATAATTCTGATAGCGAAATAGAAAAATTATTTATTTGTTCTGAAGAATTCAAAATGAACTAAACATAAAAAAATCTATTTTTATTTACTTTAAACAAATTATATTGATGAATGAGCTCCCTCTTGACCACTGCATTGTAACTTTAATTTATAATTTTTTTTATTGACGAGTGAGAAAAATGAGCAGTTAACCATGAACAAAATTAATTTTTATGAGAACGAGGGCGTGTATGTTGCCCGCTTATCTTAAAATCTTTTTGCGTTTTAATTTTATGCTACTAAAACATATATAGTGTAATTTTTCACATGCAAATGAGGCATCAGAAGCACAATTAGTCAACCAGTTTGTGAAACGGATTCAGTTTTTCTCAATTGTAGGATAAAAAAAATTACCTGTAAGACTAAGACTGGCCATGCGAACAGAGCGCTGACCTCCCGTCGCAACGATCCAGTTTCGATACCTGGTCTATCCGACTGGCGAATGTTGTCTCGGCATTAAAAATTAGTTTTAAGCATTTTTGAGCAGAATGCAAATACCTCCTTATCTCTCAAATTTTTAGAGTGGAAAATAACAATATTTAACACAAAGATATGTTGCCTCACAAAGAGAAAACAAAACGTTTGGAGGAACCATCTAGAATCTTAAAATAGGGACAGCTATGTGATGTGTTTTAGGTACCATTTAAAAATTGTTAACATAGATAGTAATATCGACAGAAGTGTTAGTTGTATTCCTGTCTGTGATTGTATTTGCTACTGTACATATGTTTGCTATAGCAGAGAAATGCATTCTTTATTTTTAAAAAGTCGCTACCACCAACAGAACAACATCCATAATATTTTGATTATTCCTCAACAATCAGAATTGTAATGACCAAACAGAATGTCCTGTTGCTGCTACACCCATATCCGATAACAGAACTGTTCAGTACTGGAAACAGAACATTCTGTTATGTTATTACCATCCTGATTGATGTGGGAATAATCCAAATATCGCCGAACTTCCCCGGTTGGAGGTACTATCTGTTTTGTAGTAAGAAGGCAGTGCTCTGCTGTAGCAATCATATGCACAGTAGCAAATATAATCACTGACAGGAATACAACAAACAGTTCTGTTCGTAAGATTGTTTACGTTAACAGTGTTTACAAGGTACTTACAATTTATCAGATGGCTGCTCCTATTTTAACAGTAAGGGGTTCCTATGACCATATTTTTATCTCAGTTCCCTAAGTGTTCTTTGCGTAGAATGCCTGTCACAAACCAAACACATTTTTTCCGTCCGTCTAATCACTCGTCTTTGTAGATATTTCGCGCTGTTTTCTCTGCTTGAAAAATTTTTTCCTGAAAATTATGCAATGATTGGTAGGGCCACTGTACTACAGTCCGCGCCAAAACTTATGTTCTGTGTTCTCCGTTTCGTATAACGTTCCGTCGTTATTTGCGCCAACATTATTTGTGCAAGTCAGTCTGAAAAACGCCAACTGCGTTGAGAGATAACACTGCTGTATTGTCCTCGAAAACCTTCCTGGATGCCTGACAGCTCATAATGCTAAATTTAAGGTAGCGGATTAGGTTCTGGAGGTTAAAGCTTTGAACTTAAATCGTCGCCCACGTCAGCCCATCATTTTAATTACGATCCCACTACTTCGAAAAGTGGTCTAAATCTTCAGCAACCTCCAAAGACATAGTCGCTGAGGATTAACCTCAGCGCCACTGTTTTCCAGATTCGAACC
>NQII01013878.1:0-18467 GCA_002778355.1 Clitarchus hookeri | reverse complement strand
CGCCCCTATCAACCCTTTACAATCCGGGACCATAGCCACACGCCCACCGGGGAAATATGTGATTATAATTATTATCATTATTATTATGCAGGCCACATTAGCCACGGTTCATTGAGCAATTTCTCCAGCACTGCTTTCTTTCTTCTGCCCGTCAGGTATCCTGCAGAAGGCAATAATAGACCTAAGAAGAATAAGACATCCTACTTCATTCCGTGCGCAAAATGGATTTCATCACCGCGTCGATGCATTTTGGTTGTACCAAGGGGCGTATCCCAACGGGGGTTTACAGGGGACATGAATATATTCCCCTCCCCCCTCCTAGAAGTCCTTACAGTGACAAGAAACTGTCTTGTGAATTGCAACGACGCAACTTCACTAGACTTGTGTTTAGCGATGTGTACGTGTAACAACATGTTGAGATGTAGATGAGTGCATATTTTATAGGCCCTGCGTACGGCATCAGAATGTAACGTGTAACAACGTACATATAAAGATGTACATATTGTGAAGAGGTGTGGAGACTGAATACAGTGTAGAGACATATGGGTGACAGAAGAACACTCACAAAACACTACAAAACTTCATTATAAAAAAAAAAACTATAATATCACTATGAAAAATATTTACTTGCTACTGGAAATTATAACCCAGCAAAGATGTTTCAACGCAAAATGTGAAAATATAATTAGAATTCTTGTAACTAAATTGTATTTCAGACAGGAAATGTGTAATTAATTTTCAAAAAGGATTTTATTTATGGCCTTAGCAACACTAGCCTCTCGCGTGACTGATATTTTTCATTTATTTTATGCGTGACCATTAAAATCTTATACTTCCAGAAGAAAAATTAATTAACTAATTTGTATCTCTTCTCCAGACTAGCTCAGGGTATTAGCAAAATGATAATGACAGGATGATCATGGTTAAATTAGCTAGGGTCAGATAAAGTTTAAAAAAAATCGTCTCTGCTTATTTGAAAGAAAAAATAATTGTTGACTTAGTTCATTACAAATTAATATGAATAAATCTGGACGTTCTTCAAGTTCTGGGAGATCACGCCGTCGGCAGTAACATCCCCCTGGATGCAGCAGGCTTCGTGGGCTTCCCTAATTAGGCTATCGGGTCTATAGTGCTAATACAGTCCCAGCTAGGGTTGCCACCTTTTTTTTCAAGCAAATAGAGTACATTTCCTTTGTAAGGTAAAAAAAAAAAAGTACATCTTAAAATAGAGTATTATTTATTTAACCTACAATTTTTTTTTTCATATATATTTTTTGTTGCTTCTGGCAACATCTAACAAATATTTATTTTCAAAGAACGTTTTCACGGCGTCTTTACAATCTATGATCATATTTAAATATATAAATAATTAATTTTTCCCACAGGCTTTTGTACTTTTGCCTTCGTTTTGTTTGCTTTGTATGATCCGATTCCAGTAATCGTTTTTTAGGTGTACTTAGAGATATACAGTTATCTGCATCCATAACTGAAGAATTATCACACACAATTTATACGTACAACACTACACACCAAGCAGAAACGGAACACAATAATTTGAACTTCGAAATTTTCCAAAACCAACAGCAACACAAGTTACACACACAAGTGGACAAGTTGACATGATAATGTTATTTGACATTGACATTTTAGGTTACGTTCAAAAGCGACAGTGCTGCTTTGCATTTAATTTTATCGACGCGATGCGTTCTGTTCCACGCAATATTCGCTTTACCTTTTTATTTTTTTTCGTAAACAATTAAATAAAACCTTCAAACGTCGAAATAGGTAAAATAAAGTATTTTCACGTACTTTATTGTCCTCATAAAGTATAAAGTACGTTTAACCGAAATAGAGTACAATACTTTATTATAAAGTACGGGTGGCAACCCTAGTCCCAGCACATTTAAGCACACCGCGGTAGTTCGACCTATACAGGCCTACTGTTTACAAATCTTGCTCTCACGTCTTCGTCTCCTTCGAGACTGCTTGTTTACAGGTGGGAAATGGTGTCCTTAAATTAAAACTAAATTAAAATCGCTGCGGGCTAAACCGACGTGGGTCAGCGTCCTGACGCAAAGAAACAAAATGGCTGAAATTATCATTCAATAAATTAATTGATAAAATGCCATCGAAAACTGACCAATCACAACAGTGCTAGAGGCAAGAATTACTCATCGCGTCACTTAGTTGCCATAGCAACGGATCGACAACTGCTCATAAACTAGAGCCTTCAAGCACATTACAAAAACAACAGACTGGAAAGACATATAAATGTGTAACATAGCAAAATATAACCATCAAAATTAAAGTGAATTTACTTACTAATTAACATAATTAATATGCAAATGAAAAATCTAAATACATTTTATCAGATTACGTTTTTAAAATACATAACCAAGTAAATAATTAAAAAATGCTTATCTCCCAAATTTATGACATTACAGAATGTTTCAAAAACTAAAATGAGATGACATCATCATTATTTAAAATACCGATTTCATTTGATTGATTTAATACTGTTTCCTAAAATTATGATAAGACATTACCCTTCCTACCTCGAATCTGAAGTTTAGATATGCACTTGCACAGCGGGAAAATGTCCCTTCCTCCGCCAAAATTTTATATCCGCTCCTGGCTGTCCCGTCATCATCAGAGCCAGCCTTCCTGGATGTTCCGCACATGTTCGGGGCCTAGAATATTTACGGTGCTTAAAGGCACGCCAGCTCTTGCATAAAATGTCCATCACTTACATATGCTGTGGGCCGCGGTGGTGTAGTGATTATACTACTAACCTGCCGCCAAGGTAAGCCGGGCTCGATTCTCGGCCGGGTCACTCGCGGATTTTCACACGTGGGAATCGTGCCGGACGATGCCGCTGGTCGGTGGGTTTTCTCGGGTATCTCCCGTTTACCCCACCTCTTCATTCCGGCGCTGCTCCATACCTCATCTCGCCTCACCAACATCGGTTTTCAAGACCTCAATATTATGAGCCGCTGAAATCTCTTCACGCACTCACTCACTTCCATAAGTAGGGCAGAGATCTGGCATGTGGAGTGGAATTATTGCAGTTTTTGTATTGCAAAAACTTGTTATTTTATGTTCATGACAAACGTTTTCGGTGTAATAGATATTTATTGCATATATGACTTCACACTATTAAAGAATTCGATTTCATTGCTTTTACATAATTGTCAAAGACGGTTTCAAAAAAAAATTCAAACCTCTACAAGAAAACGAAACGAGGAAACTGAGAACAATTTGAAGATGTGCTTAGCAAAAATTATTTTAACAGAAATTCATAAACATGCATCAAAAATACGCAAAACTTTACTCAAATTTTGCAGTTAAAAAAAACTTATAACGTTTCTTTACATTGATGTTTTATGATAACATATGGCATTCATTTCTTATGCGTACCATGCCTTGTTCCTGAAAGTTAGAAATTTCTTGTTTTTCGTGTGTTCCAAAACAGTACAGTTATGATTTTAATACGTGTCTATGCAAAACTGACAAGATTTTTTTTGTGATGGGGGGTGGTGGGGGGGTAGAGGTTCTGCTTAATTTATATCTCGTGGAATATCTCGTTGAGTACTGTATGACACGAATTTTTAAATAATGAAAACATCCATTTTAGTCACTGCCACACTAAAAGTCACGAAACGTTCCTTAACTACAAATTTGAACAGAAACACTAGAAATACACCGACAGGAAAAAAATTGCAAGACCGTGACTATATATTTCATTTTATTACTAATTCATCTGGTGTTTGAACTTGTAAATTGTGTAAATTGTGGTGGTAGTAATTGTACATAGTAACAGTTTGTATTTAGAACATTTTGAAAATTTGAATAACCCGACCTGTGTGGCCCAATAAGTTGGCAGCCCTGATGCTGTTTCTTTATAGGTTGGCAACCCTCCTTCCTGCCGGAATACCAGTCTAGCAACACTCTAAAACATTTTAGCAATTTATTTAATGCAATATGGCGTCCAGTACTGGGACCACAAAATTGGCTATTGCAGTGGAGAGCCAAAAAAACTGGTATAGACGTGCGTATGCAAATAACAGAGGTATGGAACCAATCAGAGTAACGCGATGCGGTCGGTAGCGCCTATATAAGACAACAAGCGTCTGGCAAAGTTGCTAGATCGGTTACTGATGCTACAATGGCAGGTTATCAAGATTTAAGTGATTTTGAACGTCGTGTTATAATGGGCGCACGAGAGATGGGACAGAGCATCTCCGAGATAGCGATACAATTTGGATTTTCGCGTACGACCATTTCACGAGTGTACCGTGAATATCCGGAATCCGGTAAAACATCAAATCTTCGACATCGCTGTTGCCGGAAAAAAAACAGGAATGAATGGGACAAACGACGACTGACGAGAATCATTGAACGTAACAGACGTGCAACCCTTTCTCAAATTGGCGCAGATTTCAATGCATCAACAAGTGCCAGCGTGTGAACTATTCAACAGACCATCATTGATATGGGCTTTCGGAGCCGAAGACCCACTCGTGTACCGTTATTGACTGCATGACACAAAGTTTTACGCCTTGCCTGGCCCCGCCAACACCGCCATTGGACTGTTGATGACTGGAAACATGTTGCCTGGTCTGACAAGTCTCGTTTCCAATTATATCGGGAGAATGGACGTGTACGGGTATGGAGACATCCTCATGAATCCATGGACCTTACATGTCAACAGGGGAGTGTTCAAGCTGGTGGAGGATCTGTTATGGCATGGGGCGTGTGCAGTTGGCGTGAAATTGGACCCCTGATACGTCTAGATACGACTCTGACAGGTGACAGATACGTAAGCATACTTTCCGATCACCTGCACCCATTCATGTCCATTGTGCATTCCGACGGACTTGGAGAATTCCAGCAGGAAAATGCGACACCCCACACGTCGAGAGTTGCTACCGAGTGGCTCCAGGAACACTCTTATGACTTTATAGACACTTCCATTAGCCACCTAAACCACAATACATGAACATTATTGAGCATATCTGGGATGTCTTGCAACGTGCTGTTCAGAAGTGATCTCCACTCCTATGGATTTGTGGACTGCCCTACAGGATTAATGGTGTGAATAGCCTCCTGCATACCTTCAGGTATTAGTCGAATCCATGTCATGTCATCTTGCGTCACTTCTGCATGCTCGTGGGGGCCCTACACGATATTAGGCAGGTGTACCAGTTTTTTTGGCTCTTCAGTGTATATTGTAAATCTGTATTAGTGTTCGTTATATCATTTTATATGTTTTTCAGGTCAAGGAGTGAGAAAATGAAGTTAATTTTATATAAAACGTACCAGGAAATTGTTATTACCAAATTGAGTTGATAAGTATGTTGCGGAGCATTGTTAATGTAAGCATATTAACAAGAAATGTTTTTTAACGGTGGAGAAATTATTTTTTTCAATACAAGTAAATTTATAGAGGAACATGATATTAGAAACAACATAATCTACATTAAACATTGAAATAAAATAATGCTTCTTCTGTGCCCGTTCTACTTATTACTTCAGAGATTTCTGTTTGTGTATTGCAGCATTTTTTCCCTTCTATGAAACAATCACAAACCAATATGCATGAAATATTAGTTTCCCGACAGTTACATCTCATACCTGTGCATGGTTCATTGGACCGACAAGAACACTTCGTCATTGTTATGATGCAGTCAGGTGCAATTTAAATGTTCTTTGGAATAGCAATAGGCCTAATCTCTTTGTTTTCTTCATTTCTCTGCCACACAATTTATGTGGGATCCATGGCTGGCAACGATAGATTATTTGCTGATCACCACATAATAGTTTGCAAGTGAGCACTCATTGCAAAAACATTTAGTAATGGGAAGACGTGAAGAAAATAAAGGAGATCTCAGAATCACATATCCTCTTAGTACCTGAAATGGTATGTAATCTTGTCCAGTAACCACCAAACAGTTCTCTAATGGGATAGTGGAGAGATATTCAGCAATATAATTGCATAATAGCTTTATCAGATGGCGTTTGTTTTCATTATTTGATAGAGTTGTTGTTTGTGGAGGTAGCGGTCTCTGTTCTGTAAGCACGAACTTTCTTGATGCATACTTCCCCCGACTACCTGTTGTCGCCGACTTTAAACTATAGTCATGAGATCTGTTGAGTACCAAATTCACATTGGCAACTTTCAGTTTGTGAAAAATGTTTTCATGAAGTCACATACAAGTCCTCCCACAGGCCAGTGCCCAGCCCATAGTAAAGCACAGCCATCAATGATAATTAGTGTAAATGAGTTACTTGTTCTGACTGAATGTGGGATAGCCATACTGTTCATCAAAACAGACTTTTCAATAGCTATAATCATACTTCCATCGTCTTTAAACATAGATAGAGGCATAGCAGTAAGTTCATATTAAATAAACCAGTCATTTTTTTACCTCTGCCAACTTGAATACAGAAGTGAAGTGTCTACCCGCATAGCACTTTAATATTTACCTGTCTCTTTATTTTCATTCGTGTCCACGATAGATTTATTAAGAGTATCATAAAAGCCACTTGGAAGGCTGTCTTGAAACTTCTTCAGTATTTTAGTTCCTAATTTACATGCATTATAAGCATTAGCACATTTAGATGATACTTTTCCTGACACTATGTTTACCAATACTTCAGGCTGCCCTAATGGATTCAAAGGCTGTATGTATAACTCTATCTTTCTTCTTATATACACCCTGCCACCAGCATCACGATTAATTCTTCATCTGCCTTCTTCCTTATGAAAACTCGATTCTTCAGGGCCCTTCTGATTTCCCGTTTCACATAGATCATTCTCTAGATGACTGGTCACATGCATACTTAAAGCCAATGTTTTACTCCTGCATTATTCAATGTCAGGCCAGTCAAAGAGGTTCCCCATTCACCATGTCCATATCATATCGAAGTACCTTTCTATCATCATGCCTGACCATATTCCGTTCCAGAACCACTTTTATGTCTCATTACATGCTCTCTTTTCGTAAAAAGATATTGGCACTATTGTGGCATTTTTTATGAACATTACATAAACAGAAGCATACCGTAAATAATTCTAGTGCCCAGCAACTGCAAAGTAAGGCAAAATTTCTACTGCACTCCAAAGGTGAAGTCACCAATCTGCTTCCCTCTTTGCCGTCACAAATGTCATAATTGTCAGAACTGGTTTAATAAAGCAGTCAACCGACAAGCAAGTGGTGCGGCTCTGAGTGGACCTTTCTTCTAACTTTGCCATTATATCATCGAAACTGGTCACATTATTCTCTTCCATAATAGGTCGCAGTATTTCCTCCTCCAGTAGCCTTAAGGCTCGCATGTTGTGAGGAATTTTTTTTCCTTTTAACATTTGTAACACTGCAGCAAATGCACACTCTAGGATTTCTACTATCCCACTACCTGACTACAGTGTACCCACACATCTGATGAAAGACATGAATGTGTGCATCCCATAAAGTCGAGTAACAAAGTTTAAAAATTGTTCAGAATAATTCCATATGATATCAATAACTACTTTGTACATAGCTTGAACTGTTGTGAATGACACAAATGTCTGGTCACACTTTTCGGTTATTTGCTTGGCTTGTAGCATAGATGTTAGAACAGTGTCGTGATTGGTTGGAGGCAAATCAATAAGTGGTAAATACATTACTTGTGTTGCGTTCACCACATCATGACTAGATTCTGAGACTAGCTTGGTATTGAAACCATTGTACTCTATACCTTCTTCACTTTGAATAACATACTGTGGGAACACGAAGTCTTTATTTTGTGCGTTTATAACTTATATATTTTCGCACAATACTATACACAGAACTTCCAATGGGGGAATTCTACATGCGAGATGAACTGCAGGCATAGGTACTTTCTTGGGCCCTTTGTATCTTGTAATTGTTGCATCAGACTCTGAGGGAAGAGTTATTTGGCTTTTAGCTATTCTAGAAATTGAAACTGTTTCCTCATTTACATTCACAATGTGCTATGGAAATTTGGTAAGGATCACTCCCATCGCATGTGTTTTTTTTAATCCATCTTCAGAGCAAATTGTTGCATCAAAGTTTGTCACTGACAACTTGTATTAATCTATGCTTACTGTAACACCCCTCAGTGAATATTTAGCTATTTACACTGAAGCCCGGAAACGCTTGTGTTTATCATAAGTTGTCGTAATCTTAAAATTGCTCAGTTCCTCAATGATAGACTTATGCTTCGACAAATCGGAGAATGCAATTTTGATGTTGAACTGGAGAATTGTTAAGATAACTTATAACTATACGACCAATTGTGAGTGCTGCTAGATCTGGTATATTTAGTTCGTTTAGAAGGGACAAAAGTGGCTGACTACATTAAGATTTTACTGAGTCAATGCTGATCCTAATATGGTACTTTGATTTGTCTGTAGTGACAGTTTCTCGTCGTAAAATTCATGCTATGGGTTTCACATGCTCTGAAAGGACATCTTAATTTCTGTAGTGATTAGTCTCGTTTTGCAAAGCTTTCTAAACAAAATAAAACACACGATTTCTTGCGATGATAGTACAAATATCTATTTCCCAACATATTTTTCTGTTTTTGCGCAAAGGTTCTTCATGATAGAGTACTTCCTCCAAAACTCTGATAATATTAATGTTTATATTACATATTTATATTATAAAGCGTGTAGTTCGACACCGTTCCAGTTTTAATCACTGTTTCCATTCATTTATTCGGTCACTTTATTCAAGGTAACATCGTCTTCTCTCATAGCATCACAGAATTCTTTGTTTTTCGCTTCACTTATATTACGGTCACTGGTAAATAATTTGTGACACTTCTATACCTAGCTCCTGCAGTATGCAAATCACTTGGGGCTCCCAAAAGTTTACCTCTTCAGCCCAATTGTTGTGTCTGTTATTCCATTTGTCTAAAATTCCCGTTTTGAACTCTACCATTCTGACTTGAAAATAGCGGTTGTAATGGCTACGGTTGTTTTGATCACGGTCAATACACTTTTCACCACAAAATATGCAATCCTGCTGAAAATTAATAGAATGTGGTTCTAAGAGCAAATTCTTTTAAATTATTGCGATAAGTATTTGCCGCATTCTTTTAAGGGCACGGTTAACATAAGTCTTTGAGGTATAGGCTGTTTACGGTAAAGTAAGCACCTTTGAGGCCCGGGTTACTTTTTTCCAATCAGCCATTTTTTTTATCCTTCCACCACTTATTAAATAAAGTATTGCCATGTAATAAATGAACACATTGTATACATTTCACCGGACTCAAAAGTTAACGTCTAAGGCGACAATAAAATATAGTTATAGATTATTATTCAAAATGGGAGGGCTTCAAAGAGACTCACTTTACCATGAATAGTATATATATATACTGAGACACATGTTCCATGGGGATGTATAACTTAGTTAGGGTCAAGTGCAAAACGTTCTTCCAAAGTCTCGCAAAAGTCATCGTTTCGCAGTTTACCAGCAGATATTATTGACTCAATCATTTCAGCAGATATCCGGTCTGTCTTGTATGCTTTCCCACACTTAAAAAAAATAGTCTCCTTAAGTGGTGCATGACATCTTGACTAGACCGCTTCATAACCTGAAACAAAAAAAAATACTCATTATTAGGTAATAACAATTTTCTGGTAGGTTTTATGCAAAAAGTAACTTCATTTTCTCACTCCTTGACCTGAAAAACATATAAAATGATATGATGCACACTAATATTGCTTTACAATAAAATAGCCAATTTTGTGGAGTCCATTCTGGATACTATCTTCAATTACATAAATAGCTCAACTTTTGCAGAGTGGCATCAAGTGGATCTGAGATCTGCATATCATTAACTATCAAAAACACTTAAAACATATTATTCATACCTCAAAACAAGCTTATATCATGTTTAGTCATTTGGTACCCTGAGTATTTATTAGTCGTGGATGTTGCATCCATCTTCGATACAGCCCACAATGCGAGCATGCAACACTTATGGTCCTCCGGGCCGGATACGTGCCAATATTTGAGTTGTGTGTTTTGTGTGGAGCAATGACTTTCGTTTCACCACGTATTTTGCTTTGTTTCGCCGCGGCACGCTCGGTGCCCTTCGTTTCAGCGCATTAATTTTTTTTTGCACTCTCGGTGCTAAGTATTTCAAGAAGTGTGGCGTTTTTAAATTATCGTTATGGTACTCCTGGCATTCAATTTCCTATGCACGTTTTAGGGGTTTGTTCGTGCTCTTATGTTCGGGGAATATTTTCGTTGTGGTACACGTGAAGAAATCAACATTAATAAATACTTCCATTTCACTGTCAGAAAGGAATTTAGAAGAATGAACGGTATTTATCATAGGAGCAGTCCCATATCTTTGCTGCTTCATTGTTCAGGGAAGTGATGACATTTATTTGTATTATTTTGTCTCTGAAGGTGTTCTGTATTCTTTATCTCCGCTGTTATCTTTGTTGTTTTGTACTTGTATTCGCTTGTTACTGCAAGTGGTGTTACATATTTGAGGTTAGGGTTGGTCTGAAATGTTCTTAACCTCAAACCCAGACATCACTCCAACTTGTTAACATACATAACCTAACCATGGCCGAAGTACGTTCAGCGCTGGTGTGCCTTCGCTTGACTGAAAGCCATATCATAAAATGAGCTAATGTAATCGCACAGGCTGTTACCACAGCTATTTCTAAGAAAGCATTGTTGTGGCCTCTGTGCGAGATCTCCTTAAACTCCACGACCACTTCGATGCTGACTACGTCACTGTCAAGGAGGCGGAAGCCACAGATTTTGGTTTTGATGAACATGCTGCACGCATGGCTGACTTTGAAAAGTATTTTGTAATTATGGCCATTGTATACTCCTTGACCATTCACCTCAAGAAGAATTCAACGTCGTCGATGGGTCAGAGCAGCAGTTCTCGTTTATCTTCCCAGAGATCATGCTTCCCAGTTTTGATGGTGACTCGAATGAGTGGTTCAACTTTTGTTTTGCACTCTTGTTATCAACAATAGCGATATTTCATCAGTGGAAAAACTAGCTTATCTAATGACTGCCCTTCGAGGTGAGGCTCTTGGTCTGGTAAAGTAATCGTCTATGTCAGACTCCAATTTTAGTGTTGATTGGAAACTGTTAACAGCCCGGTATGAAAACAAATGCTTCCTAGTAGAAATGCATGTTGATGCATTACTGCAAAGTACATAAGGTACTATTGACTGCACAAAATCCTTGTATAAATTGTTGTCAGTCATCACAGAAAATGTGTCTGTCCTGAAAGCACTTGACATACCAGTAGAGCATTGGGACTTGTTACTTCTACCAATTGTATGTAAACGTTTGGACCCAGTATTGCACTCACAGAGGGGGATGACTCATTCGGATGAGTTTCTCACTTTAGAGTAATTAGTTGTGTTCCTTGAGAAGCATTGCAAGGCTCAAGAGATAGTAGGTCCTTTAAAATCTATGAACGCCACTGTTGTTCTATCTAAGTCAAAGATATAAACCCCACCTAATGGTTGCATGATCGTGAGCAGATGTTAAAATTCTTAGTGAGCTATCATTGAGCATTTTTATTGTGGAAAGAACCTCACTGTCTGCATAAATGTCCAGAGTTCTTTAAATGTTCTCCAGAGGATCAATTCAAGGTACTTGAAGAACACAAAATATGTATCAATTGCCTTGCTGATTCGCATAAAGTAAAACAGTGTTTTTCAAAGTCATCCTGTCGACACTGTGGCTCACGACACCATTCGCTTGTGCACTTTGGGAAGGGTATTGAAACTCAGAGTCCTGATAGGACTGCAGATTCCTGCTACGCATAACAAGAAGAGCCACACTCAATTGTAACTGCAGTTACACCTGTCACAAGATCAGCATGGACTGTGTTGTTGTTCACCTTGCAGGTATACATTATCAATGCTTCTGGAGCTCGTGTTGTTCGAGCATTACTGAATTAAGCAGACCAGCCAAGCTTTAGCACTCAGCACTGCTTGCAAAACTTGGGATTGCCTCGCAAAAGAACTGACTTAGCTATTTAAGGTCTTTCCAACACTCCATCCAATGTCGTTAAGTCATATGCATTCATTGTAAAGTCTCCTCTAGAAGAAAATTTTCATTTTTTCTGTTTATGCTTTTGTGCTTCCTAGAACCACACACCAATTACCTAGTGTACAGCTTTCTGGGGATGTGCACAAGGCTGTAGCCCATCTAAAGTNTCTGGGGATGTACACAAGGCTGTAGCCCATCTAAAGATGGCTGATACATTCTATGACACCCCAGGCCCAATTTATCTGCTTAATGGTATAGACTTGTTCCCATGTCTGCTACTAATGGGAGGTAAATTTGAAGGAACTCCTACAGCTTTGGATTTTGTCCTAGGTTGTATCCTCATAGGGTGTGTGTAGCAAAGGGGCTCCCCTAGAGTTGAGTAATTTTGTGTTTCATTTTTTACTGTTCCTTCTCTATCTGAAGGGATGGGATGTTTTTGGGAGGTGGGAGAGTTCCCACCAAATAAACACCTATCGAGAGAAAACATAAAATGTGAAACCCATTTTATAGAAACACACTCGAGGGACAGTGAAGGCAAGTATTTGGTGTCATTACCTTATCAGACATCAGCATCCACCTTTGGTCTAACCAGACCTCAGGCTGCCAGTCGTCTTCGCATAGAGACATGCTTGAAAAAGGATCTTCAACTGGGGCAGATGCATTCCAGTTTCATTGCAGACTACTAAGACAGTCATTCCAGCATCACAAACTTCTATCTCTTCACCAGTTCACTATCTCCCGCACTACTGTGTAATAGAACCAGAGAGCTCCACCAGAAAACTCAAGGTTGTGTTCGATGCGACAGCGAAAGGTTAGCCAGATAAGTCACTAAATGATACCTTCATGACTGGTCCGAAGCTGCAGATGGACATTGTAAGCGCGTTGCTGTCCTTCAGATTGCATGAGCTTGTATTCACTGCCGATATACAGCAGACATATCGCCAGATGCAGGTAAATTGCCAGGAATGGGATTTTCAAAGAAATGTTTAATGTTTATGAGATAGTGGGCCCATTCAAGACTGTATCTTGAAACAAATACATACAGTTTTTCTTCGGAATCTTTCTTAACCCTCCACACCTTACAGCAGTTCTCTGATGATGAAAATGAGAACATTTCCTGTGGTTTCGAGGGTTTTTAAAGCAGATATTTACGTGAATGATGTAGTCACTGGATATCACTCAGGTGAATATACACTGGAAATCAAACGAGCATTGTTTTCTCGGCTTGCCAGTGGTGGCTTCAAGTCGAGGAAATTTGTTAGCAACCATCCAGCACTTCTCGAGTGGTTGCCACCTGAAGGTGTGGAATATCCACATTTATGCTCGTGGATGGTCGTGAAAATCAGGTCATTCGAGTTCTAGGGTTGGAATGGAATATTGTAACAGATACTTCATCGTTTAAAACTCAAAGTATCTAAAAACCTGTCACAAAGTGTACAATTTGTCTGCAGTTGCCCGAATATTCTATCCTTTGAGTTGGCTTCTTCCTCTTGTGCTGTTTGTGAAGCATTTAATTCAAACTTTGTGGCATAAACAGATGGACTGGGATGATGTGCCATTACTAGAGATCGTCCAAAGTTGGAGTTGTCTAAATCATGAGCTTCCTCTATTGTCATACCTTGCCTTTCGAAGACTCGTTAAGGGGTGACCTGGTTGTTTATACCAGTTCCATGGTTTTTGTGATAGCTCAGACGAAGGCTATGCTGTATTTGCGCATCAGTGGGCCAAGGACTGAAATCACTATNGATAGCTCAGACGAAGGCTATGCTGTATTTGCGCATCAGTGGGCCAAGGACTGAAATCACTATACACTTACGTGTGACTAAATCAAAGTAGGCACCTTTCAAGGTTTTGTCGCTATTTCGTCTAGATATTTGTGGTGCTCTGTTGTTAACTCGTTTCCTACATCATGTTGTTGAACATTATGTTGATATCACTCCATCATCAGTTGAGGCCTGGACAGATTCGTAGGTGGTACTTTCATGGTTGAACATGTGTTATCATCTGTTAAAATCTTTCGTTGTCTATCGTGTGAGCGAGATTCAATCTGTAGTTCCTGCAGAATATTTGAAATATGTCAAGTCAGAGGACAACCCTGATGACTGTGCCTCCCGTGGTGTGCCACCTGCTAAACTAATAGAACACTCTTTGTGGTGGTTGGGACCACCCTGGCTGAAAGATCCTGTGGAGCTGTGGCCATCCAGTCAACACTTGAATTATGCACCTAACCCTTCTGTACTGGAGGAACAGAAACTGGACACACTGGTGAACATTCATTCGGATGAGTTAGCTACTCTGATCACTCGTTTTAGCAGCCTAACTAAACTTCTTCGAGTTTTGGTGTACTTGTTCCTTTTCATCCGCAACACTCGGGCTCTTCCAGCTTCTCGCTTGACTGAAAACTTAATTCGTCATAACTCGATAAATCTTTGCAGCTGTGTCTTTGCCATGTTCAGGCAGTCTCCTTCAAAGACGATTTGTCAGCATTGCAAAAGGGTCAGAACATTTCACTATGGCTTCGGAAGATTGAACCCTTCATAGATAGTGCTGGGGTGATGATAGTAGGGGGTAGGCTGCATCATTCTAACATGCCTTTTGATAAAAATCATCTGGTCTGCTCCGAAAAATCCCTTAACAGATCTAATTATTTGGAATCACCACACGTATAATTATCATCATCCTTGGCTGCAGGAATTGTAGGGTATACTGTGAGAACAGTGATAAGCATGCTATCTCTCAATGCTTTCGCCATTACAGTAAATGTTTCCGGGCTAGGCCTGTACCATGTAAACCAGTGATGGGCACTCTACCAGCTATGGGAGTTCAACAGGTGAAAGGCTGGAGCTGATTATGCTGGCCCATTCACCATCAATTCCAGCTGCCTATGCAAGGCTCCATGGCAGAAGGCCTACCTATATTTGTTTATTTGTTGCGCCACTAAGGCATTTCCCTTGGACTTGCATCACACCAGTCCACCAGTGCATTTATAGCTGCATATAGGTGTTTTGTGGGTCGTAGAGGTCGGTGTTATGACATATATAGTGATTGTGGTACCAATGTTGTTGGTGCCCGCAATCACCTCTTGGAACTACAAAAACTTTTTGTCGCCATCCGCTCACCAAACAGCTTATGCCGATACCTATGCTTCCCATAGCATCACTTGGAATTTCATCCCACATGCTGCTCCCAATTTTAGTGGTCTCTGGGAGGAAGGTATAAAGTCTGTGAAAGTTCACTTGCGAAAAGTCATCGGGGAGTAAGTGTTGATATTTGAGGAATTCTATACTCTACTAGTTCAGGTGGAGGCAATTTTGAACTCCAGGCCCTTGTGTACTTTGAGCCAAGATACCAAATATTTGAATACCTTCACCACAGGACATTTTTTGACACTTGAACCCTTGGTTATGGTCCCTGAGCAACATCTAAAATATTTGCCTGTAAACATATTACAGTGTTGGCAACTTGTGCAGCAAATTCACCAGGACTTTTGGAGGCACTGGAGAAGATACTGTCTGCACACCCTGCAACAGCAAACCAAATGGCATGCGGCCAGTGCCAACCTTGTCCCTAACCAACTCGTCCTCATGAAGGTTGATCGACTGCCTCCGCTGCAGTGGCAATTGGGGCGTATTGTCGAGCTCCATCCAGGCCATGATGGGGTGTCTCGAGTGGCTACAGTGAGCACTGCCATGGGACATTCAAACGTCCTGTATTCAATCTCTGCACCCTGCCGTGTGAAGAATTGAAATCAGTTATTTCAAGGTGGTGTGAATGCTTGAATTTGTAAATTGTGTGAATAAAAACAGTAGTAAGTTTGCATAGAGGCATTTTGTATTTGGAACATTTTGCACATCGCAGTTTCCCGCCCTGTGGGGCAAAATAAGTTGGCAGCCCCTTATTCTGCTTCTTTACAGGGTGGCAACCCTGCTTCCTACCGGAAGACCAGTGTAGCAACCAACATGGCGGTATGAGGCTGTGTTTTCGGGCTGGCTCTTGTTATGTCTCGTTTTTAATTAGTAGTGGATATTGCATCCATCTTCGATACAGTCCACAATGCGAGCATGAAACATTTAGATTCATCTGGCTTGATTACATGATCAACAATACAGATCAAATCAAGCAATGGAAGTCCAAGTACTGAATGTGCTTAGCGTTGCATCAATATACATTAAACCCCCCCTGGGCATACTTGTAGAAGATCGTATATGTAACGAATATTATCCTGTAATGTTCCAAGCATCTTTCATCAGTTGTCGCAATTGTGCACGGTTAGTAGCTGGCCTTACAGACGAGGTCAGATGTCATCTCATCATGTTGCAAACATGTTCAATGGGCGAGATGTTTGGAGATAGTGCTGGCCAGAGCAGTTGTCGAACACCATGAAGAACACGTCGAGTAGTAGTAGCAGTATTTGGACGAGCATTACTCTGCTAAAACAGTACACCACCTTCCTGTTGAAGAAATGGTGGCAGAACGGGTCAAAAAATGTGCTGGATGTAACCAACACTGTTTAATAGACCCTTCGCAAACACGAATAATGAACAGGAACTGTAGCTTATTGCGCTCCACGCCATTATGCCAGGAGTTGGACACGTATGTCAGGGGTGAACACACTCTGGAAAACGTATCTCACCAGGTCGATTTCGCACACATAAACGTGAATCACTTGCATGGAGGCAGAACCTGCTCTCATCACTGAACACACCGTCGTGCACGTCTCCTGTGGGCCGTGAAAGGATCGCCTGGAGAATGTAATGACGATCTGCTGTGTTGATAATTATTACCTATCATGGAGCTCAACAAGGTAATGGATAATATAAATGATTACGCCCCTGTAAGCGGAATTGTTTGCTTAGCGATTAATACATTTAACTTACTGAAACAGCTCTGTTGTGTTTGCTAACACGAGAATCAGAAGAAGTAACTTGAAGTCATAGATGAAATTAAATATACATTAAGAACTACCGACTACGTTCTCTTCACTGTTCTTCGCCCCCAGACTTTCGCTTGACTGCGGAATGCGATCAACAGATTTTGTTCTCATAGCAATAACAAATACTTTTCTTGTTAATGTAAACAACTGCTGTTATATATAATCTTTCGTTATATATTTTATCTTGTGTCCAATGAATTTATTAATAATGTACGTAGTTTTACTTGCGGTTAAAGCCCAATGTTTTTTCACCGAGTTGTTAAAAGAGGTTATCTGCGTACAGAGTATAGTCCAATGGCGTGTCGCAGAAATAGTGTTGTACAAAATTGATGTGTGGCAACATTGGACAGCTGAGTTGTATCCCCACTGCGTTTTATAAACATTAAGTAACCCTTATATGAAATAGAAGTAGTTGCAATACTTGAGGAACGTTATTGCAATCAAGCCCAATAACAAGTCCAGGTATGCAAGGTAGTGAGTAAGGTAGAGTGATAAGGTTTAAACAAAATATATTCAATTGTTTGGCGGTAATCATGTTGCCTTAAGTGTTTAGCAGTAACTGCTTTAAAAACACATAAAATATATTAAATGACTGACTGCTTCCAATTCATGCTTTGTCCTTCTTCAGTATGTGTAAAATGTTGGTTTCTGCTGAAAACTCTTATTTAATCACGTCTTAGTCTCGGATAATATTCCGTT
This sequence comes from Clitarchus hookeri, assembly GCA_002778355.1. NCBI lineage: Eukaryota > Metazoa > Arthropoda > Insecta > Phasmatodea > Phasmatidae > Clitarchus > Clitarchus hookeri. The sequence goes on along the minus strand of NQII01013878.1, from coordinate 788 downwards.
TGAAAGCTTAAAAACACATAATTTAAACATTGACATAAATACGAACTAATGAAAATTTTCGTATACAGTACTGCAGAAATATAATTTTGTCCCATATTATAAAATCGTATTAGCGTACGTTACAGAAACTGTGTAATATTAAACAAGTATAGGATTCATTAAACGATACGACACCGAAATAAGATATTCATATATCGTGTTACATCAGGAACACTGCAATCTAACAGTAAAGAGGAAATTTTCTCTATCAAAGTATACTATTGTAAACCATAGAATAATTGCAAATTTGTTTTAAAATGTTCCTTTAGCGATTGAATGGCACCTAGTCGACAAAACTGCTTCTAATTAAGATGCCGTGGCATATGCGACGGAGGCGGCGGACAAAATTACAGAATCATAACTAAATCCATAATTTATTTAACATATTAGTTCCATGTAGTTACGGTATCCAAAAAGATTCGGTTATCATATAACAATACTGGCCGTCTTATTTATAGCATGTTTCAAAAAAATTAATCCGATGTAAAAAGGTTATATTTTTTAAACTAAGGAACATAAATCCTGGCAGGAACTTACCTGAATGCACAAACATAATTTTGAAAAAGCTAATAATTTATTGCTTTTATTGATACCGAATACGAACACACAAATATTTATATACAGTAAAAATAATTTTAAACTGGTTAGAAAAGCATCACGTATTTGAAAATTTAATTTAATTCATATATGCTTAAGACTATATTTATTAATTTTATATAAAAATAACACTTTTACTATTAACGGAAATA
>NQII01013877.1:0-19461 GCA_002778355.1 Clitarchus hookeri | reverse complement strand
GACCTTATGATAAAAAGGATGAATTCTCATTTACGTTATACACCGAGCTTGGAAAGGTTATATTTTTAACTGCCCGACTTCAAATGGTCTAATAAATCTTACATAAAATAAAAAATAACTTCACAAAAACCAAGACGAAATTTTTTCAGAANGGACCTTATGATAAAAAGGATGAATTCTCATTTACGTTATACACCGAGCTTGGAAAGGTTATATTTTTAACTGCCCCACTTCAAATGGTCTAATAAATCTTACATAAAATAAAAAATAACTTCACAAAAACCAAGACGAAATTCTTTCAGAANCACTTCAAATGGTCTAATAAATCTTACATAAAATAAAAAATAACTTCACAAAAACCAAGACGAAATTCTTTCAGAAAAGCGACGAGGAGACTTTGTAGAATCCCTAAGCTTTATTTACCAAGATTCGGTACCGATACAATAAACACATATATGAGAGATGAAGTTCTCTCGAGGCAGATGAGAAGTAACAAAATGAACAGTATCGAGGAATCTGAACATAATGAGGAGTGATTAACGAGTTATAATTTGTAGAGAATGAGTTCAAAATCGACGGCAAAGCCACATTGGTGACATGAACAGCCTACATAAAGAAAAAAGTGCCAATAATTCCTCGCACCAATTTTAGACACGAGAGAAAGAGAATGGCAAAGTATCAAAGGAAGAACGTCCCATAGGTGTATGAAGGAGATGGAGGGTTAAAGAATACAATAATAATGATATATTCAATTATTTTTAACACAAATGTTTATTACGAACTTACCGTAAACTCCGACGAAATTTAAAGGAACATTTAAAGTACAATTTGTGNTTTAACACAAATGTTTATTACGAACTTACCGTAAACTCCGACGAAATTTAAAGGAACATTTAAAGTACAATTTGTGTCAGAAATATTAAACCCTTCTTTATCTTTGCAGTAATCAGTTTTTATACAGTAATAATGCAAATTTCAGAAGAATAAATATGCTTTGATGCTGCTGTTTTTGCATAAGAAACTAACAGAGTTATGCAATTGCAGTTTTTAGCCTCACAAAATAAATAAATCCATTAATATATATTAATTTATTTAACTAGAAGTTGTTTGGTCAATAAATTTCAAGGGGTCCTTAAATATTTTATTATAAAATTTAACTTTTTAATAACACTTTAATCAATAAAAAAAATTTCGTAAATTGAAATCTTGAAATACAAAAATACAACTTTTGCAATTTTATAAATATCTTGATGTACATCAAAATTTTTATTTTCTTTATGAAATATTTTATTTCTGCAAGTGAATTGGATTTTATATTTTCTTGCGGAAAATTGTTTAATAATTGAGACATTTTCAGCATTTTAATGGAATGCTGACAGAAAATCAATAAGGAAAATCCTTCAAGTGGATACCGGGTCGAAAATCGAGATTAGAAACTGTAGTAGATGTGCATTATGGTGCTGCTTCCTTCATTCAAAGAAATGCATGCCTCGAATAACACTGGCGGGCGAAAGGATTATTGAAGGGCTCAGCTGAATACTTTGAAGAATCACCCCTTGTAAGACGTGTTTGTGTGTGGCAAGCCTGTCTGAACCTGAAAAGTAGTGGAATACCTGAACTACGATACACTTTGGACTGCGATTTTCCACGTTTGATTCCTGAATAAGCATACTTGAGACAGAAAATTAATAAATAAACCTAAACTTTGAAAAATTTTATTTTCTAAGTTATGCGTACGTTCCAGAAAATCAAAATGTTTTGAAATAAAATGACATATCAAAACATTTTACTTCATTATATTATGAAAAACATGAAATCTTACAGTTCACATCATACCAATCTGCGCGCTGTGATTTACTATGATACAAGCTAGTGCAAAAATTTTCTTTCTGCAATATAAGTTTTTAAAAGCAACATTAGTTGTAATTTTTTTAATGATTATGTTGGAAAATACTTTAAAAATTTACAAACTGTAAAAAAAAAACCTTTATCGATTTTGCTATAACGTCATAATAACGTTATTTTTAAATGTATACTAATGTTTATAATGTGATGTGTCACCATCCAGGATCTCGCAATCTCAATACATTACAAGTTATTTCTCTCAAAATTTTTGTGAGCCTAAAAACGGCGAAGGAGGAGTAGATCTCATTAGTCTAATGCCCATATGTAAATATTTGTTACTAGTTCCGTATACTCTATGCATTATATTTTAATTGAACTTTATTTTCTGAGAGCTTCAAAGTTTTTTTTTACGTGAATTGCAGTAAAGTAGTAGTAGGCTTATGTGTAGGAAAAATTATTGTTTTTTTACTGCCTGAATAATAAGAGATTTCTTGTTAGCACATTCCACGTGAGTATTGCATTATTTTTATATAACTTTAGAGGAATGGATGTTCATTAGAAGTTTTTTCAAAATTATGTATGTATTCATTTGGAGATTTCTTGTTAGTCAAATATATCTCAGTGGTCCTGTTATTAAGTTCATGATTTAGTGTCTATATCTGTCGGCGTTAAAGAAAATTACTTTAGTCTATCTGCATTGAAAATGTAGCGGCGCCCACATTGAAACTTTTCAAACAGCAGCTAGAATTGAGTGATTTTAAACTAATGAGCAGGAATATCATTAATAAACGAAGTAAAATTTACGCATAGCTACATTCTGCGAAAATTATTTCACTTAATAAAAGCGAACGTGTTTACGAATCACGTTTTAATGAAAAATAATCATTGGACTCGATGGAACATGGTTTATTTTAACGTTTATTTCGAGAACATAAAGCTTCGTTGCCACTTACGTAACTTCTATACGAAATAAATGGCTCAGAAGATTGCAGTAATTTTTGTAACTATGCGAAAATACTGAATTTATCATTTTTAGATTTACAGCACGAATAACTATCATTCAGATGCAAATATTCATAAAACTATATACTCTGCAATAACTAAACTCCAACTACGCAACTGTTCAATCCGCTTGCAGACTTCATGTTATTCTGAAAGGCAATATCTTTGAATCAACAACCTCACCATTCTCAAGAAGATAACAACATATACTTTCCCAAGTTAATGCACTACAATCATACCACCGAAAGATAACATAGGGCTGTAAAATTAAATGGTTGGGTGGTAAAGTGTTTTTCGGTGCAAAGCGAAGGATACTGGATCGAGTCTCGTTGCTGGCAAAGATATTTTTTCGTGAATATATTCAATTCTGAAGATTTTCCTCCCTCTACCATTTTTTTCAGTCAAGTTGTTGTTTTCGAGAGCGCAATTAAATCAATTTCATTTTCACTTCTCAGATAAGTACAAATATAATCCTTTATAGTTTGTTAGTAGTATTTTGACCAGTTTTGAGTAAAACCGTTGAAGAATCACCACCTGTAAGACGGGTTTGCTTGTTTCCAGAATGTATCACACAACACAAGCATATTGTACTTCTGTTAACAAAAAGTATCTTAATTTTTGTAAATTTTAACTTTTATTAATATTTTCGCTATAATTTATAATATTTCATTTATTATTAAAATGAATAGAAACAAAGCGAGAACAGATGTATTGGCAATGCCTAGTAAGAAATAGTTCTAAAGCAAAATATTATTGAGGCTGAGTGTGTACGAATGCGATGCGTTGCCCTTTCGTGTAATTTTCTAGGCTTAAATAGCCTAAGCTTTTTTTTACGTGAGACGGAGGAATGACGTAAACTAAAAACATAACTTCAGCAGGGCTTCAGAAAAATTGGAGGTTACCATGAATTTATTTTTATAAGTAATATTATAAAAATGTCTATTGCAATTTTGACAAGGAACTGTTTTGTAGCTTTTTTAATATTGGGCATGTGATATTCAAAATATATACTTGTATAGGCCTTGAAAAAATCCCAGATTTGCTATATATCTGGCTGAATACATATAAATATGAAACGTCACTATTACATAAGTTTCAGTATTTCACCAAGTCTCTTTCCTTGGAAAATGTAGTGGAGCACCATAGGTGTACCTAAAAAAACATTATTTTTCATGCACTACGAACACTCGTAGGCACTGATGGTGGCAAATACGCGAATAATGTCTTAGTGATTTAACTCTGCGTTATTTAAACTTACGTCAAGTAATAAGTTCTTAAGGGAAATCTTCCATATTCATCCTCGATTTCCAGGCACTATTAATACTAACAAATTTAAGTTTTCATCACAAGAATATCGTCATTACGACGGAATCTACAATAAATTCTGTTTTTAATTAACTTTCAATACAAACATTGATGCATATTTTAAAGATATAATAAATTTTTATCTATCCTATGGTATATGTAGTCAATGGCATATGCTCCATTTTCCGATATAGGTTTAGTTTTGGCAAATAGCGTTAGAATTTCTGATTTTCATCGCACGTCATTACGTAGATAGGCACTCTTGAATATACTGACCTCTCATAAAACTAATGGAGGCGTTAAACAATTCAGACGTGTAATAAACTGGACGCTTACAATCATAATCGAACCTATTAATGAGCTTAACTCGCATGGCTACTGGGGTTAACTGTTTCTCTTCTCCTGCAAAGGTGCCTTATTTATTTTCCTCCTGGTCGACCCACTGGCATACATTATGGCCACTAATAAGCAGCACTTCAAGTTAAACAATCTGGATAAATAACGGATCTTCAAACGCTTTGCAAAAAAAGTCGAAAAATGTTTTTTATTAGAAATTTTCAAACTTTAAGTGGATCACTTTATAAATCAACACTAGCTCAGAAGTTACAAGGAGCAAAAACTGAGGAAATGTATAACATTTTACATTTAATGTACGCTAATGAACATGGACATTTTAAACCCTTTGGAAACTAGGAGTGGAACTTCTCGTTTGCGGTATTAAGTAGAATGGAGAGTTATCTTAACTTTTAATGAGGCATATTTCCTTCTCCTTTTGTAACGTCAGTTTTATAGTAAACTTTGCGTCACTTCGTTATTGCTGTGCTTGTGTTTGTGGGAAAATAAATTCTAACGGCGAATTTTATAAAAAACCTACTAGTGCAAGCATTTGAAGCGTTATTTAATAAAAAATATTCTGTTGTCTTTACTACTAAAATATATATATTTGTGTATCTCCAACTGATTTGCATAACAATATTGAGCCAGAAAATAATTAACATCACTTATTGATTAAAAAAAGCACTATCAGAAAGTTTTTGGTGTATTTACCCTAATTTATTTGGTTCGTGCTCCGCAGCTACTACGAATAAGTGAAAAGAATTTTACTTTACTTTTACAAGGCATTTTATATTTATTAATATACTTCTAAAGGCAATTTTGCAGTCATATTAATCAATTTATGCTAATAAAAAATGTTTATTTGATTAAAACTGGGATCCGAATGTAATATTACGGCATACGCCACTAAATAATATTGTTGAATATATCTTTACATAAAATGTATAACAACTTATTAAATTATATTTGCTTGAATTAAATTAGTTCGTTCATGCTGAGTAGCTTTTAAAAACGAAATATCTGTATTGGCTTTATGGTCGTTATAAAAATAAAATATTAATTAACTGTGTGTTTAGTTAATTTTCCAGGTTTTCTTTACTGAACTTTACCTATTGGAAATAATTTGGTTGTTAAATACAGTAACAGCAGAAGAAACACTTCTGCTATTGCTTAAGAATTATGGCTTTTCATCATCTATATATGCATATTTCACGCCGACTTTAGTTTTAAATATATCGCTTTTTTCGTGGCAGAAATTACAGAAACATATTACAGAAGCATATATTGTTATGTTAAGAAATTTTCCTGGTCTTTTGTGGGAGAACAGAATGTTTTTATATATCCTTCTGTCTTAGTCAAAATCTTGAAGCAAAAGACTTAAGACTACAATGTTATTCAAATGCTTGTCAGCTGTCTGTGAATAGGTCAGTTCTTAGTAAAGTAGTTTACGAAGGAGTGAGTCGCTAATTGGCAGGAATTTCACGCTCTGTCATTCCGGTCAGCAATCAGCCATATTGGTTGTGTGTGACTTCTTAAATGTTTAAATGGCAAGTAGAACGTACGTCCCAATGACAGCAATGTCATTAGAAGTCGAACCAAAAACATATAAAAAAGTATTGAATCATTTACAAAACCAAAAGTGCCTTACCCGGAACTCGAACGCAGGATACCTCGTACCATAGACTAGCGTGAAACCAACTGCATTACGGAGATCGGATTCGGAGCATCAACTTTGGATCTAATTTCTAGTGATACGGTTTACTTAACTGAAATATTTTCAGACCTATCACTTTGAAAATAAGCGCCTTAGCCTCCTAAAATACCCCCTACCGTAGAACTACTAGTGTGTAGAATATGGTGGAAATATTGATTGGTTCTCGAGATATGGCATAAAAACCAAATTTTCTTATTTCCTGCTTTCTTACAAATTTAAAAAAGAGGTTCTTTGTACGGTGCTTCTCGTAGAGATACTGGCAGCATAAAAATTTGAGTGATTTTGGTTAAATTGTTTAATATACATGACAGAATTATCTAAATATTTATTCTGTNGGTTCTTTGTACGGTGCTTCTCGTAGAGATACTGGCAGCATAAAAATTTGAGTGATTTTGGTTAAATTGTTTAATATACATGACAGAATTATCTAAATATTTATTCTGTGCCATTTTGAATATCAGTGTATGGCCCGACTTTAATTATGTTTGTTTACATGGCCTTCTGTATCACAACTGGTGTGCCGTATTTGGTGGAAATTATTTCAATGTTTCCGGAGATATGTCGAAATACTCCATTTTTAAACCTGGCGGTGATGTTTTACAAAAAGACTGGCGAAAGAGAATCTCTGGACGCATACTTGATGATTCTAATGAATATTGTTTGCGTAAATGATTTGTTTGAGTTTTGCAGAATTGTTTAATAGATATATTATACCAACCTAAAATATTTATATTAATCCCATTGCAAAAAAAAAGGGGGCCCGTCCCATGTAAAACTTAAGTTTACATGCCCTACCGTAGCACTACTTCCGTGTAAAATTAAGGGGGAATGCGTAGTTCAGTCCCTGCAGTATGGCATAAAAACTGCATTTTCTATGTGATGATATTCATAACAGATTTAATCGGTAGAATCCTTCCACTTATACTGCATAGCAGACTAAGTTTTAAAATTACAGCCAATTTGAAAGTAAGAGCCCGGCGTGGTCGAAAACTATAACATTAGGATGTCCTTACTAAGTAATAAATGTGTACCGAGTTTGGTGTAATTCGGTCAAAACGTTCAAAAGTTTTTAAGGAAGGACACACACAGTCTCAAATACACACAGAACACAGACAGGAAAGTGATCTCATAAGTCTTTCATTTCCTTTGGAAAGAAAACTAAAAAGAAAGAAAAATAACGGGAAATTCGGGGAAATTTTTATTATTGACATTGACTGACATCTTGGCCCTGAGAAATAGGACTCGAAAATTCGGGGAAAAATCGACATAATCGTAAACATATTTTAAAAATTGGTTATATATTACAACATTTACCCCAACAGACATTTTCGATTTCCTAGATCTCGACCCCGAGCATCTAAACTCAAAAAATCAAGAAAAATCAACAAATTCGTAAAAGTATAAATAAAAGCAGGGTGTAAAACTAAATGTTTGATGCCAAACCGTAATCTTAGATTTTGGTAACGTTTACCTCGTATAACACTGAAACCGAGAATTCGAGAAAATCAGCAGGAAGTCTGAATTGCTGGTCAATCAGTTCGGTTTCTATGGTCGATTGGTTTGGTTGGTTTGTCCACTTAATCTGGAGGGATGGCATGGTGTACTGACAACTTCAGTTGGTCTGTCTGGAATAGTCACTGTATGGTTCGTATGGTTGGTCAGTATGGCAACTTTGTATGGTATGTTGTTATGATTGGNGCTAATGAACATGGACATTTTAAACCCTTTGGAAACTAGGAGTGGAACTTCTCGTTTGCGGTATTAAGTAGAATGGTGAGTTATCTTAACTTTTAATGAGGCATATTTCCTTCTCCTTTTGTAACGTCAGTTTTTTAGTAAACTTTGCGTCACTTCGTTATTGCTGTGCTTGTGTTTCTGGGAAAATAAATTCTAACGGCGAATTTTATAAAAAAAGCTTACTAGTGCAAGCATTTTAAGCGTTATTTATTAAAAAATATTCTGGTGTCTTTACTACTAAAATATATACATTTGTGTATCTCCAACTAATGTGCATAACAATATTGAGCCAGAAAATATTTAACATCACTTATTGATTTTAAAAAAACACTATCAGAAAGTTTTTGGTGTATTTACCCTCATTTATTTGGTTCGTGCTCCGCAGCTACTACGAATAAGTGAAAAGAATTTTACTTTACTTTTACAAGGCATTTTATAATTATTAATATACTTTTAATGGCAATTTTGCAGTGATATAAATCAATTTATGCTAATAAAAATTGTTAATTTCATTAAAACTGGGATCCGAATGTAATATTACGGCATACGCCACTAAATAATATTGTTAAATGTATCTTTACATAAAATTTATAACAACTTATTAAATTATATTTGCTTGAATAAAATTAGTTCGTTCATGCTGAGTAGCTTTTAAAAACGAAATATCTGTATTGGCCTTATGGTCGTTATAAAAATAAAATAGGAATTAACTGTGTGTTTAGTTAATTTTCCATGTTTTCTTTACTGAACTTTACCTATTGGAAATAATTTGGTTCTTAAGTACAGTAACAGCAGAAGAAACACTTCTGCTATTGCTTCAGAATTATGGCTTTTCATAATCTATATGTGCATATTTCACGCCGACTTTAGTTTTAAATATATCGCTTTTTTCGTGGCAGAAATTACAGAAACATATTCCAGAAGCATATATTGTTATGTTAAGAAATTTTCCTGGTCTTTTGTGGGAGAACAGAATGTTTTTATATATCCTTCTGTCTTAGTCAAAATCTTGAAGCAAAAGACTTAAGACTACAATGTTATTCAAATGCTTGTCAGCTGTCTGTGAATAGGTCAGTTCTTAGTAAAGTAGTTTACGAAGGAGTGAGTCGCTAATCGACAGGAATTTCACGCTCTGTCATTCCGGTCAGCAATCAGCCATATTGGTTGTGTGTGACTTCTTAAAAGTTTAAATGGCAAGTAGAACGTACGTCCTAATGACAGCAATGTCATTAGAAGTCGAACCAAAAACATATAAAAAAGTATTGAATCATTTACAAAACCAAAAGTGCCTTACCCGGAACTCGAACGCAGGATACCTCGTACCATAGACTAGCGTGAAACCAACTGCATTACGGAGATCGGATTCGGAGCATCAACTTTGGATCTAATTTCTAGTGATACGGTTTACTTAACTGAAATATTTTCAGACCTATCACTTTGAAAATAAGCGCCTTAGCCTCCTAAAATACCCCCTACCGTAGAACTACTAGTGTGTAGAATATGGTGGAAATATTGATTGGTTCTCGAGATATGGCATAAAAACCAAATTTTCTTATTTCCTGCTTTCTTACAAATTTAAAAAAGAGGTTCTTTGTACGGTGCTTCTCGTAGAGATACTGGCAGCATAAAAATTTGAGTGATTTTGGTTAAATTGTTTAATATACATGACAGAATTATCTAAATATTTATTCTGTGCCATTTTGAATATCAGTGTATGGCCCGACTTTAATTATGTTTGTTTACATGGCCTTCTGTATCACAACTGGTGTGCCGTATTTGGTGGAAATTATTTCAATGTTTCCGGAGATATGTCGAAATACTCCATTTTTAAACCTGGCGGTGATGTTTTACAAAAAGACTGGCGAAAGAGAATCTCTGGACGCATACTTGATGATTCTAATGAATATTGTTTGCGTAAATGATTTGTTTGAGTTTTGCAGAATTGTTTAATAGATATATTATACCAACCTAAAATATTTATATTAATCCCATTGCAAAAAAAAAGGGGGCCCGTCCCATGTAAAACTTAAGTTTACATGCCCTACCGTAGCACTACTTCCGTGTAAAATTAAGGGGGAATGCGTAGTTCAGTCCCTGCAGTATGGCATAAAAACTGCATTTTCTATGTGATGATATTCATAACAGATTTAATCGGTAGAATCCTTCCACTTATACTGCATAGCAGACTAAGTTTTAAAATTACAGCCAATTTGAAAGTAAGAGCCCGGCGTGGTCGAAAACTATAACATTAGGATGTCCTTACTAAGTAATAAATGTGTACCGAGTTTGGTGTAATTCGGTCAAAACGTTCAAAAGTTTTTAAGGAAGGACACACACAGTCTCAAATACACACAGAACACAGACAGGAAAGTGATCTCATAAGTCTTTCATTTCCTTTGGAAAGAAAACTAAAAAGAAAGAAAAATAACGGGAAATTCGGGGAAATTTTTATTATTGACATTGACTGACATCTTGGCCCTGAGAAATAGGACTCGAAAATTCGGGGAAAAATCGACATAATCGTAAACATATTTTAAAAATTGGTTATATATTACAACATTTACCCCAACAGACATTTTCGATTTCCTAGATCTCGACCCCGAGCATCTAAACTCAAAAAATCAAGAAAAATCAACAAATTCGTAAAAGTATAAATAAAAGCAGGGTGTAAAACTAAATGTTTGATGCCAAACCGTAATCTTAGATTTTGGTAACGTTTACCTCGTATAACACTGAAACCGAGAATTCGAGAAAATCAGCAGGAAGTCTGAATTGCTGGTCAATCAGTTCGGTTTCTATGGTCGATTGGTTTGGTTGGTTGGTCCACTTAATCTGGAGGGATGGCATGGTGTACTGACAACTTCAGTTGGTCTGTCTGGAATAGTCACTGTATGGTTCGTATGGTTGGTCAGTATGGCAACTTTGTATGGTATGTTGTTATGATTGGTGGGGTTAGTTGGTTGGGCTGTTCTTGTTGGTCGTTTGGGGTGTTATTGTTGGTCGTTTGGGGTGTTATTGTTGGTCAGTTGGGGTATTCTTGTTGGTCGGTTGGGGTGTTCTTGTTGGTCGGTTGGTCTGTATATATGGTTGGCCAGCAAGTATGGTCGTTTACCACGGCCAGCTGGTAGGGTCAATCTTTATGGTAGGTCGGTTGGTCTGTAGAATTGTTTGACCAGCTAGTATGGTAATTTGGTATGGTCAACTGGTAGGGTCAGCATGTTTGGTTGGTCGGTATGACTTGTCAGTCTAGTATATCGACCTTGATTACTTGGCCTGGTAAGCTGGAATGAGTCTTTCGTATTGTTAACTGACAAAACATTTCTGTGGGTGGTTGGTACAGGTAGTTAGTAAGTCGGTCTTCTTGTTTGGTCTGGTCTACTTTGTTGGTAAATTGGATTGCTCGACCTTGTCGTTGAGGCTTCTTCATTGGTCTAGCCAGTTGGTCGGTCTTGTCGTTGGTATGTCCAGTCGGTCTTGATGGCCAGTAAGGCTACATTTTGTTGTTCATTTTTTGAGTATTTTTTTGCAATGTGTTTGTATGGCCAGTTGGTAGGCCCAGCTTGTATGGTCGGTCTTGATAGTATTGTTTGTTAATATGATCGGTTGGTGTGATCTGGTTTGCCTTGGTGGTTGGCTGTTCTAGATGATATTGTTGGTTTTAATGGTCGGCTTTTAAGTTCTGGTTGGTCTTGGCGGTAGCATTGTCTTGTTTCAAACTCTGAACCTTTTACATATAAGATTCTTAAAAAAAAAATTTTTTAAAGACTTCCGAAATTTTGTTTCAATTCATTATGTGTTTTATTTCAATGTTTTTATTAAATGTAGACTTCTGTAATTTTTATTAATATTTTGGCATTGTTTTCATTATTTTGTGATAGTCCCCAATATTTTACATTATTAAAAGTGTGTTTTTTATTAGTTTTTTTTCGATTCTTGAGTTTAAGGTTAACTTGGGGACATGATAATGGTAAAGTTTTAACGAAGATAATTTAATTTTTTTTAAGACTGCTTTTTTAATGCTTTTATCACCGATTGTAAAAAAAAAAGTAGCAAAAGCAGCGAGCTATAGGCTAACAGATTACCTCCTCGTTTTAGGGACAGTTCCTTTTTTGACTAAAGGTAGCTCTACAATAGCTACTGTTAGCTCGTGGAATCATCGTGATGCGAGTCAATTAAATTACTTATTGTCATCATGTTTCTCTTTAAACTAGCTAATTATATATTCCACTACTGTATGGCCAAGTTAGTAGAGAAGAGACAAACAGAATTCACTGTCATATTTATTACTGCTTACTAAAAATATTTGATACACTCTCAGCGGTAGTTACTGTGACAAACAAGTATTATCTGTAAAGTCGAATGCAATGGTATTCAAAGATTTCTATTCTTATTTAATAAACTGCATTCGTTGCCAAAAATAAGCCCGTAGAGATGTTGTTTTCCCTTGTTGAGTTTTCGTTTCTGTTGTGACTTTGGTTTCCGAGATGGATTTTTATTCTTTTCAGTCTTGCATTTTGTCGTGTCTTTGTGTTTTTCACAAATCTATGTTATCATTTATTTTTTCACTGCAATATCTGTAAAGTTATATATTTTTATATTTGTTGTTTATTCTGGCTATTATCGTTCCAGTGTTTTATGTGTTTTATTTTACTCTGCTGTGCTTTATAAAATTGAACTTTTCTATGTCAGATTTGTAATGTGCCGTTGTTTATGTGTTATTTGATCATTTGACATACATTTCCTCTAATCTGGGCAGGAAATAATTTTTTTTTTTTGTGTTCATTGTAGCTCATCATTAATGGTTTTCTTGTCCAGGTTGATGAGTTTAGCACATTAGTAAATGTTTTATTGACAAGCAGGTTCATATATGGTTCCTAGTTTCTTGCCATTTTCTGAGATATGTTTTGCTGTTGTTTATTTCTTTCGTTCTTCGGCTTATCTGGCAAATGATATAGTCGATTAAAATTATTATAGAATTAAACAATTGTTTGTTACTTTTTACGTATTATTTTCTCATGAAAGTTTTGCAATTTTTACCATGTCGGAATTTTTATATTTCATAATTACTTTGAAATTTTCACGTCAATAGTTTTTGTACTATTATGCTAGTGTTAAAAGATGGACAGTACTCTAAAAATTATTTTTCTTAAATAAAAAGTATATTCGAAATAANTATATTCGCAATAGTCTTGAGTTTTCAGTTAACAGCTGGATCTAACCTGAACGAAGTAATACCATCTGACAGCAACGTTATATGCTGGGCGATTGTCAGAAATGTGTGCAGTACTTTCAAACTCTAATATATTCTAAAATATTTTTCAGAGGCCATAGACATAAACGGCTAACGTTTGCTTTAATCACGAAATTTTATTTAATAAACACAATTGAGTTGTTTGTTCCACGCTTTAATAGGAAGCTACACCAAAAGTGGCTACTGAAAAGCGTTCCTTTGCATTTTTTAATAAAAAATTATTCAAATCGTAAAAAATTTTTATTCTACGAGCAAAAACGTACTACTTGTAAAAGTGTCTACGATAATTACCGAACCCTGGCTGACTTCATGACGGAGTTGATTAGCATGTAATTCACATTCTATACAATTGATTCTAGTTTAACGCCTGTTAAACATTTCGGAGTGTTAATGTTGTAACTGATTTTCACTCGCGTACAGTTAAAAATACAATACGCGTATTACCTTTGTTTGAGATTTGATTCCACGACAATCCCTTTGAGAAAATACCACTTACATAACTGTTCAATATTACATTTGAACACTTGACATTCCTTTCCCGTCAAATCGGACAAGAAATTTTTCTTTTTTCAAGTAAAAGTGACTACAAATTAAACAGTTTCGTGTTATTAACTTGTACATACATCGCGCACCAAGTACAAAGAATCTCAGATTTTTACTTTGACGTGACGCGAGATAAAATCGTGTTTTTCGTGTACAACATTACGAAGCTGGTTCAAATTCCTCGATCAGATGCCAACCCAAGCTTGCGTCATCGCGCTCACATCCTGTAAACTCAGCAGCTGTAACAATCTTCATTAACTCCATCCGCGGTAANTGGTGGGGTTAGTTGGTTGGGCTGTTCTTGTTGGTCGTTTGGGGTGTTATTGTTGGTCGTTTGGGGTGTTATTGTTTGTCGTTTGGGGTGTTATTGTTGGTAGGTTGGTCTGTATATATGGTTGGCCAGCAAGTATGGTCGTTTACCACGGCCAGCTGGTAGGGTCAATCTTTATGGTAGGTCGGTTGGTCTGTAGAATTGTTTGACCAGCTAGTATGGTAATTTGGTATGGTCAACTGGTAGGGTCAGTATGTTTGGTTGGTCGGTACGACTTGTCAGTCTAGTATATCGACCTTGATTAGTTGGCCTGGTAAGCTGGAATGAGTCTTTGGTATTGTTAACTGACAAAACATTTCTGTGGGTGGTTGGTACATGTAGTTGGTAAGTCGGTCTACTTGTTTGGTCTGGTCTACTTTGTTGGTAAATTGGTCTGCTTGGCCTTGTCGTTGAGGCTTCTCCATTGGTCTAGCCAGTTGGTCGGTCTTGTCGTTGGTATGTCCAGTCGGTCTTGATGGCCAGTAAGGCTACATTTTGTTGTTCATTTTTTGAGTATTCTTTTGCAATGTGTTTGTATGGCCAGTTGGTAGGCCCAGCTTGTATGGTCGGTCTTGATAGTATTGTTTGTTAATATGATCGGTTGGTGTGATCTGGTTTGCCTTGGTGGTTGGCTGTTCTAGATGATATTGTTGGTTTTAATGGTCGGATTTTAAGTTCTGGTTGGTCTTGGCGGTAGCATTGTCTTGTTTCAAACTCTGAACCTTTTACATATAAGACCTTAAAATTTTTTTTTTTTTTAAACTTCCGAAATTTTGTTTAAATTCATTATGTGTTTTATTTCAATGTTTTTATTAAATGTAGTCTTCTGTAATTTTTATTAATATTTTGGCACTGTTTTCATTATTTTGTTATGGTCCCTAATATTTTACATTATCAAAAGTGTGTTTTTTAATTAGTTTTTTTTTTTTCGATTCTTGAGTTTAAGGTTAACTTGGGGACATGAAAAAGGTAAAGTTTTAACGTGGATAATTTAATTTGCGTCAAGACTGCTTTTTTAACGCTGTTATCACCGATTGTAAAAAAAATATGTAGCAAAAGCAGCGAGCTATAGGCTAACAGATTACCTACTCGTTTTAGGGACAGTTCCTTTTTTGACTAAAGGTAGCTCTACAATAGCTTCTGTTAGCTCGTGGAATCATCGTGATGCGAGTCAATAAAATTTCTTCTTTCATCATGTTTCTCTTTAAACTAGCTAATTATATATCGCACTACTGTATGCCCAAGTTAGTAGAGAAGAGACGAACAGAATTCACTGTCATATTTATTACTGCTGACTAAAAATATTTGATACACTCTCAGCAGTAGTTACTGTGACAAACAATTATTATCTTTAAAGTCGAATGCAATGGTATTCAAAGATTTCTATTCTTATTTAATAAACTGCATTCGTTGCCAAAATTAAGCCCGTGAAAATGCTTATTACCCTTATTGAATTTTCGTTTCTGTTGTGACTTTGGTTTCCGAGATAGATTTTTATTCTTTTCAGTCTTGCATTTTGTGGTGTGTTTGCGTTTTTCACAAATCTATGTTATCATTTATTTTTTCACTGCATATCTGTAAAGTCATATTTTTATATTTGTTGTTTATTCTGGCTATTATCGTTGCAGTGTTTTATGTGTTTTATTTTACTCTGCTGTGCTTTATAAAATTGAACTTTTCAATGTGAGATTTGTAATGTGCCGTTTTTATGTGTTATTTGATCATTTGACATACATTTCCTCTAATCTGGGCAGGAAATAATTTTTTTTTTTTGTGTTCATTGTAGCTCATCTTTAATGGTTTTCTTGTCCAGGTTGATGAGTTTAGCCCATTAGTAAATGTTTTATAAACAAGCAGGTTCATCTATGGTTCCTAGTTTCTTGCCATTTTCTGAGATTTGTTTTGCTGTTGTTTATTTCTTTCGTTCTTCGGCTTATCTGGCAAATGATACAGTCGACTAAAATTAGTATAGAATTAAACAATTGTTTGGTACTTTTTTACGTATTATTTTCTTATGAAAGTTTTGAAATTTTTACCATGTCGGAATTTTTATATTTCAATATTACTTTGAAATTTTCACGTCAATAGTTTTTGTACTATTATTCTATTGTTAAAAGATGGACAGTACTCTAAATATATTTTTTTAAAAATAAAAAGTATATTCGCAATAGTCTTGAGTTTTCAGTTAACAGCTGGATCTAACCTGAACGAAGTAATACCATCTGACAGCAACGTTATATGCTGGGCGATTGTCAGAAATGTGTGCAGTACTTTCAAACTCTAATATATTCTAAAATATTTTTCAGAGGCCATAGACATAAACGGCTAACGTTTGCTTTAATCACGAAATTTTATTTAATAAACACAATTGAGTTGTTTGTTCCACGCTTTAATAGGAAGCTACACCAAAAGTGGCTACTGAAAAGCGTTCCTTTGCATTTTTTAATAAAAAATTATTCAAATCGTAAAAAATTTTTATTCTACGAGCAAAAACGTACTACTTGTAAAAGTGTCTACGATAATTACCGAACCCTGGCTGACTTCATGACGGAGTTGATTAGCATGTAATTCACATTCTATACAATTGATTCTAGTTTAACGCCTGTTAAACATTTCGGAGTGTTAATGTTGTAACTGATTTTCACTCGCGTACAGTTAAAAATACAATACGCGTATTACCTTTGTTTGAGATTTGATTCCACGACAATCCCTTTGAGAAAATACAACTTACATAACTGTTCAATATTACATTTGAACACTTGACATTCCTTTCCCGTCAAATCGGACAAGAAATTTTTATTTTTGCAAGTAAAAGTGACTACAAATTAAACAGTTTCGTGTTATTAACTTGTACATACATCGCGCACCAAGTACAAAGAATCTCAGATTTTTACTTTGACGTGACGCGAGATAAAATCGTGTTTTTCGTGTACAACATTACGAAGCTGGTTCAAATTCCTCGATCAGATGCCAACCCAAGCTTGCGTCATCGCGCTCACATCCTGTAAACTCAGCAGCTGTAACAATCTTCATTAACTCCATCCGCGGTAATATGCGCTGCAATGGTAACGAAAGAATGCCATTTGCCAGGTAGGGATTTATCCACGTCAAACTTAATGTTCAATTTCCTTGCAGGGGGAGTTTTAACAAAAAGACCTTGGTAAAAGATGGCGTGTTTGTTCACACATTTTTACTTTTAATTTTTAAATAGTGTACTTTGTTGGCGAGGGACAGTTTTTTTTTTTCAAGAGTAAGAATTTTTCTAAATTCCTTCACTCATTTTAGGACGCTTTGAAGTCTGTTTTAAGTTAGATTTTACAAAAATGTAAAAACCCGTCTCGCACAAACCACAGCGTAGGTGCTTTGAAGAAGGGGATCTACCTTCCGGCGTTTCGTAAAAACCTCATGCCCCGATTAAAAATTTCAGGCTTTAATTTTCCTCGTGAGGCGGGATTTTTAATTCAATCTTTTTTCGCTGTTTGCTCCTTCTACTAGACGATAAAGCAGTTTTCTTATTACATAATTTGATAAATGTCAAAATAAAAAAAAAATTTCACCGAATACAATTTTTAGACATAATGTTGGTAAAAGGAGTTTTGGTAAAACCACGGATTACTTCATGAAACGACAAAAACACCCCGTCAATTACAATGTATAAGTAGCTTTCAGATAAGTTCTTAAGTAATAATATATAAAAATAGCAGTTTGGTTAAAGAAAATATCTTACTTTTAGTAAAATACAGAACGAGTAGTGGTTTTAGAGTATTCATAAATGTGAACCAACAACATAGTTATGTGAATTTCGATATTGAGGAAAATGTATACCTAACCTTTACTTTGTGTTATAACATTTATTACTGAGTATAAAAATTCGTCTTGAAATATAAAGAAAAAGTTAATCAACATGAGAAATATTTACTAACAAAGACAGTAGATAAAAGATAATAAGTAAACGCTTTAACTGTATACATTCCCTGTGGTTAAAATTAAGAGAATTTTATGCCGGTTAACTGAAAATTTGTCAAGTGTTTCTGGTCAGATGCAGGATTCATCACATCGTATTTATTTATAAACCTGCAGTAGTTCAACAAAAAATTTCGTCATTCTACGAATTAAATATTACACAACAGACTAGAACTTTCCGATTATTTTACTGTACTTAAAAATTTTAATTTTATTACGAATGTTAAACGAAATATTTTGAACCCTCAATAATCGTGCTGTACTCACAAATAGTAGAATATTGTTCAGTGCTACCGAACTATATTTAATTTAAAAGTATTTAAATCAAATAATTACTAATATTCACATGTTGATTTATTAAAATATACGTTTACCGTCGTTAATTATTACTTCAATACACATTGTTAAACCATGTAACTGTTGGTATGAAATATGAGAAACTGTATATATTTTTTTTTTAGAGAAATGTCTGCGATCTCTGCTCTATCTACGGAAAAAAATTTCGGCGTTTGTTAATTTTTTTTTTTCCTGGTTTAACTCGTGTGGAAAACGAGGACGAGTTCCGATTGGCTGCTCCGGCTTTCCGCTCTGCCTGGTCGACGTGATTGGCGCACATGTGGACCAAGCATAACACCGTAGTCGGATCGCTGGCCTCGCGTGTGGACATCTGGGTAAACATGGCCTCACACACCAGCGAAAGTGCTCGAACAATGTAGTAAACCGAAATGAAATAATACAACGCGTTTCGCACAAATTAAACAATAAATCAGCATAACAAAAACATTAGAAACGAATAAAAAATTTACGATGTATGTGTAAAAATAATGCGTTTACTGGGCGTTACTAAAGCATTGCATAATGTATATCATGTATAACTCGACACTGTTCTATGTCTTTGCACAAACATGTACTCTGAAATATAGATCTATTAAACGCAATAAACTAAAAAATTTAGGAAATGTTTTGTACTTCCTTTAGGAAAAGTCACCAATTCTGTCCACAGACGAAAGTCAACTAGATGTGGAAGACAGGCCAAGCAGTGCATCATAGGCTCAAATACGTGATAGAAACTTCACAAGTAAATAATATACCAAAAAATCTATACAAGTCTCATATTGTAAATACAAAAATATTTGAAATACACAATAACTAATAATGCAATAAGTTAAAGACGAAATAACATAACATACACTTCCAAAATCAAATTAATAAAAGATACATTATTTAAAATATATATTTAAGAATAAAATACTAATAACTAATGTGCTTACATTCCACTTCATGGGAGTAAATCATTTTTTATGAAGTTCTTAATAGCTTAGATGTTGAATCGGGCTTGAAAGCAATATAATTAGAGATGAAACTTGAAACATATGCAACAGTACCAAGAAAATTAAAATACATACGTGGCTTGCCCGTGATTCAAACTCAGAAAAACTCCTAAAATTAAGCTAC
>NQII01013876.1:0-18606 GCA_002778355.1 Clitarchus hookeri | reverse complement strand
TACACCCATATTCAAGTCCTATTATGTATTGTTTACATTTAAATAATCATATTACACCAATCAGACATTTTACGCTCATCCATCAGTCAATCAATAAGTTGCTACATAATTGCAACTGGCCAATAATGTGAAGGGACTGAGATATCACATGCAAGAGTTAGTCTCTGACTTTCGCGGAAGGAGTCAGTCGGCAGGGTTTGTCTGCAGGAGCAGTTTGTGGAGAATGTAAGCGATTGTGAAGTTCTTGTGGAACATGTGGTGCGATTGTGGAGAAATTATTGAAGAATAATAGAGCATGTGGAGCAATTGTGGAGTTATTGTGAAGCATGTGGAGCGATTGTGTAGCGATTACGGAGTATTTTTGGAGCTATGTGGAGCCTATGAAGAGATTGTGGAGAGATTGTGGAGTATGTGGAACGATTGTGGAGTAATTGTGAAACAATTGTGGAGCATGTGGAGTTATTGCAGAGCTGATTGCAGAGGTCATTTTGAGCATGCTGAGTGATTATGTAGTGATTGTGGAGCATGTGGAGCGAATATCGAGGAATTGTAGAGTAATTGTGGAGCATGTGGGGTCAGTCTTGTGAGAGGTCAGTTGTTAGGATTAGCAAATGGACGGCCACACACCGAAGCCGCCATGCCATCACAGCATCTCGATTCCATGTTGTGATCCTTCAAATAGGGTACAGCTGTAAGTCGCAATTCTGCTATGGTGGCCTCCGCAGGAAACGACACTTCGTAATCTGTGAAGAAAGATATCGGCTCCTCCTTCTTCAAGGTGTAGAGAAATCCCATGCCCTCCATCATAGCACATGAAACAAAGAAAATACAATGATAATAGGCAAGAGCTATAGCAGAAAAGTGCAGTTTAATCTTGTGACATACAAGTTTGTGTACGAACAATTTTAGTTACTTTTATCAGATACAAGTGCAATTTGCCCACTTTTATAATAACGGACAATAATATTATATAACATTCAATCAAAAAGCATGAAAAATACAGTAACATGTCTTACTTCAGGTACAAAAATGACTAGAACAATTTGAATGACCATTAAAACATTATACAACACACAGTGGGCACTCAAAAGGAGTCAAATAAAATCAGCTGCGAAATAAAATATCACAAACGAAAAAATTATGGATAGAATACGGGAGGCACAGAGGAAGCCTAAACAAAGCTGTCATTCTTAAAACATTAAAATAAAACAGTTATTGTAAGAAAGAAACAAGTGAGCACCATGAAGGAGCTTGACCTAAGCCACTTATAAAAGGTGTGATTAGCAACAACCTGATCCGTTAGTCAATTTTAAAATAGAAAAAAATGTTAAACTTGATCTTGATTAACGTGAGTATTAAAAATTATATTAAAATAGAAACCTGAGAAGGCGGGTCATCAACGGCCTTAAGGAACTTTCAAAAGACGTGACAGCTGGTACGGTCCCTTTCAACCATCGAACCGAACACAACTCCGGTAACGGTCTAACTACGGTGAAATAACAAAGTTATTAAAAACACAAAAAAATTGCTAAACTATTAACATTATAGGTAACCACAAGCATAACACGAATGCAAGTTAATTCATAACCAAATTTTGACAGGGCGGCCGAAAAGGAATTTTGAATTAAATATGGACATGTTATGCTACCCTATATCACACATGAGCTTACCCAAACATATTACATTAAAAACCAGTGGTAAATATAAAGCAAATCTAAACCATGACTCACCTGCAGGAATAAAGCCTCCAAGTTTCTCGAGGTCTAACACATAATTAAACAAGACATCGAACCAGAAGATAATGAATTTGGTGGAGCGTTGGGGAAAACAGAAACAAAGACTTAAGTAAACTCGCCGTAGAGGCGAACCTATAACATCAGGTTTTCTGGGAGGGAGGGGGATAACAACGAGGGAGTAGAGAAGAATAAGGGTTATAGTAACGGAAACCGNGACTCACCTGCAGGAATAAAGCCTCCAAGTTTCTCGAGGTCTAACACATAATTAAACAAGACATCGAACCAGAAGAAAATTAATTTGGTGGAGCGTTGGGGAAAACCGAAACAAAGACTTAAGTAAACTCGCCGTAGAGGCGAACCTATAACATCAGGTTTTCCGGGGAGGGAGGGGGATAACAACGAGGGAGTAGAGAAGAATAAGGGTTATAGTAACGGAAACCGAGACGCGAGTGAACAGTGAACACACTATTGAAGCTACGGTGCGGGGAGCGCGCTGCGACCCTTCCATTATTTTGACTTGAGGCGGTAAATAACTGCGATGTGGGGTGTATATATGTCGCTTTTGCACTAACTGTATTACTTCTTCTGCTACTGTGGTCTGCAGAGTGCATCGTGCACCGCAAACACATCCCAGCGCTCGTTTAGAAATTTATATAGTCCCATCTCGAGTGAGGAACATACAGTGGTTTTGTAATAATTATTATTTTAGAACTTTTAACAATATATGGTGACGAACATTTTTTTCTTATAAATTAAAACTTGAATTGTTTTAGCTATTTCTATAATTTACAATCCGATCGATTCTAAATACAAATTTTTTAATTTTTAAGTTGTGTAACTTTGAGCATGATTTTCAATTAATTGAAAAATAAATCCTCGAAGCATAAAAATCATGGAATCAGCTATAGTTATCTGAGTAAAATCATACCAATGAAGCTATAGTCACAGTCAGACAGCCTGAGAGATCACTCGCGCGATTGTTCGCACTACTGGGTTGTTGACATGCTTCATTCACTCTGCTGCATTCTTTGTCTTCTTCTAGAACGNAAGC
This sequence comes from Clitarchus hookeri, assembly GCA_002778355.1. Lineage (NCBI taxonomy): Eukaryota > Metazoa > Arthropoda > Insecta > Phasmatodea > Phasmatidae > Clitarchus > Clitarchus hookeri. The sequence goes on along the minus strand of NQII01013876.1, from coordinate 15,819 downwards.
TATAGTCACAGTCAGACAGCCTGAGAGATCACTCGCGCGATTGTTCGCACTACTGGGTTGTTGACATGCTTCATTCACTCTGCTGCATTCTTTGTTTTCTTCTAGAACGAATATTTAGGGACACACTTTCGAGCCATAAATATTTTAACCACTCAACATAGAAAGGTTTTCTACTACCTAGTTGCAATGAATTTATTGAAATGTAGTTTGATCTTTAAATAATGAGATAAATAAGAGTATTTGACACACAAGTAGACAAATGCCATGTTTTCAAGTCAAATGTGGGTCCGTGAATGGCATAGTGGATAGGGCTCTTATCACTCATTCAGGAGATCTCCGTTTAATCCACGATGGTGTTATGCACAGATTTTGACACATGAAAATTGTGTTCGAGAATGCTTCTTAACGCTATTCTCCACCTGTGGCATACAAGGTGGTTCATAGGGTCGGAGTTAATTCCTCCAGGCACAGACTATAAGGTGACTGGGATTTCAAGTATTTTAATAAGGTAGTCTTTTGGTGTTTCACTTTACTGGATGGATATATTGTCTCGAGTTTAAAAAAAAACCTACAGAAACACTTCCGAGGTGTGGTACTCTATTTTGGCTAACTCGGATTAACTATGGGCTAAGTTCTGTTTGAGGGGGAGGGGGGAGCTTTTCTGGACAGCGACTTGATACTTAACTATTCTGCTGGTGTGGTACTGGTATGTTGCCGACTGTGGATGAGATCTGGCGATGTGGGCGGCCTTGGAAAAGGCCCGCGTTTGGTGCCGTCTCCCCTGGACTGCTGTTCTGGGTTCGTTCTGACGTCCTCTCCCGATTTCTTAACGTAACTATTCTCTCGGCTCGGTGATAATGACATGAGCACCTCTTGTCAAGGAAATTGGCTTATATGCTCTCCAGCCTCCCTCCCTAAGTGTCTGCATGTGTCTCTCTTGTAGGGGAAGGGGGGAAAGTGGTGGCTAAATGTATAAAGCTTTTCAACCACGTGCCATGGTTCGTGAAGATTTGGAGGAGGGGGGAGGAAGTGATGATCTTTCCCCTTGAAATTACCATCTCAGCTTATTCTTATGCGGTTGGGTTACAAGGGTGGTAGGGGTGAGGAGTATTCGTGGCCCCCACTTTCAATTGGTCAGCCGTTTTCTCTGGCATGAAGCTAGAGGTGTGCTTGCTTGGGTCTGCAGTTTCTCCTGCTTTCCTACGTATTTGCGTAGCACTTTCCGGGTGGTCCGGCGATATGCAAGCTCTTACTCAGCACAACCTTGACACGTGTAACTGCGATCCGGTCTAGCTGTCCACGTGCCTCGTGATGCGTGTCAACTGGTAGGCGCTCGCGAAGGGGGTTAGCAAGTCTTCTACTCCAAAATGTGTTACACGTCATTCTGTTGGTTAAATATTCCCGGGAGTGTCTCATTTTCCATGGCGTTGCATTCCCGCATTGCTCCACAATACTACTCAAGTTCATACTCTTCGCTCTCATACAAGGCTGTTGGTGCCGTTTAAAATTNGGAGTGTCTCGTTTTCCATGGCGTTGCATTCCCGCATTGCTCCACAATACTTCTCAAGTTCATACTCTTCGCTCTCATACAAGGCTGTTGGTGCCGTTTAAAATATCTAAACTCTCATATTAAACATGGAAGTGGATTAGCGGGCTAACTTGTCAAGTACCAATACATTCTCCTCAATTACAATTTAAGATATTAAACGATTTACACACAAACAAAAATGTACTTTGATCTACAAAGTGTAAGTAAGTACACGAAATTTTGTCAAAATTATTTTTAAATGTAGCTAAATTCAAATTTTTTTTAATTTGTTAATCCTTTTTCCGATAGCTATATGGAGAGGCGGATGCGAATTCTTTGCTATATTACCATTCCTTTATATGCACTCTAATCCTGAGTCAGTGAGAAATGATCCAAATCAGTGAAAATAGTGAACATTTAGCGACTGATAATCAGTGTCTGATGATAAATAATATGCTCGCTGAATTTCCCTGATTTATTTGTGATTCTCACTGAATGTCGAGAATTCCATTGCCGTTTTTTCCCGCAGTCAATTTCCTTGATTTACAAGTCAGCAGTCGCTTACCAAATGAATTTCAGTGAATGTTATTTCACTGATTGATAGCACTGAATCGGATCTAGAGTGTGGAAATATGTGGAATTGTGAGGGCTACCCTGCGAAACATACGGCTTCAATATGGGAGGTTTTGTCTATTTTGTTACTTACTTTTAAGTTACAGGTAGATTTTACATTTTTTTTCATATATGCTTGTATATTCTTCGTTTATTTGTTACAACCAATGTGTGTCTAGGCTGCTGATTCATCCGCACATTATGCTTTCTGCTCAAATATTATAAGTACTTCTGAAAATAACTTGCTTTATTTATATTTCTTTTTCACAAACAATGATAACTTTTGCAAAGAATCAGCATATTCAATCGCAAGCGTACATTGCTAAAACCAAATGATTGAATCACATAGGAAATTCGGATTGTAAATTCTTGTGTTGTATACTTTTTTTCTGCCGATATTGTTAATGGCAAGTATGCATTAGCATTGCTGGAACATTTAAAACAAAAATTATTTTGTCAGATCCCGTTTATCATATATGAAATTTCCGCCTGTTATTTATTTACATCCTATATAAAATTTATTTTGCCAGTGGGTATGTGTAAGAGTAAATAAATTTTTAATTTATATTTATTGTTAAAACACAACATTATGCATGAAAAAAAAATCGATCCTAAACCAGTAAAACAAGTTCATCGTTATAAAGAATGAGAACATAAAACCAATAAGATGAAATCTGTTTACAGTTCGTACATCCACAACTAATACGATAGCGTTGAAGCATCAAACTAAAAGACTAGGCCTATGACTCTGATATAAAAAGCAGGTTTATCACATTATTGAAACTTTATGTATCACATTCAAGTTCATTTCCATTTAATTGCCAAACAATGCCATAAAAAACTTGTTACGGAGGGTAGTGAAGATTTCATTAACTACATCACATGTACGGATTTTGCAATTTAAGTGTAAATAATACCAGTAACAATGAATTTTTACAATTCCCTTTAATTAACAACTTTGCAGCACTAAATGTAAAAGAAATAACAATTTTTACATTTAATTCGGAAATCACTTTTAATATATTGCCTGACTTATTTTAATAACATATACAATTAGCCTAAATACATAACGAGCGAATTATTGGACTTCGATGTTTAGTCGACAAAGGTTTCTATAACTTAGTAACCATGATGTTAGAGTATGACTTGACAGTTTGGTTTGAGCAAGTACAACATAATACTCACTAAATGAAATGTTCCCATAGTAATTTTGATGAGTGTTTCTGTCAAAGAACCGTAAGAAGCTAACTACCGTATATTTTTTAATTTTATAATAAATTATAGGTATTTCCTTTTACGATGCACAAAACCTTTAAATACACAGAAATTATCTTACTTGTAAAATCTTGCAGCGTTACTTTTATTAAACTAGGAATTTAAAAATTACACTTTTAATTGATAAGGAGTCTTGAATATACAAATAATTTTTAATTGTCTGCATAACGTACACATATCATTAAACTAGTCACTATGCAAATATAAATCAGTGAAATTAATGCTTGGTTGTTTATGTTCTACACCTAAAAAACTGTTCCTTACAGAAGTTGTAATAAATTTAATAAGATAACTGTGTGTATTATGTATGCCTTACTTCTATCTTCAAATTGGCAAGGCTCATTTTAAAAAAAAAGAAACTGATCCCATCTCACAGTCTAAGATTGAGATCATATTGGAATTGGGCATATGATATGAAATAGTATAAGCTTTCCGTATTTACACGTAATTTTTTTTTTGCAAACATAAATGTCAGTTTGTTTAAACAAAGAATGCATATTTTTTTCCAACAAGTTTTTTTAGGAAGGTTGGTAAATTTTGGCGTCCGCACACATTGACACAGTACAGTAGGATGTTGTTGTGTGTTGGTGACATTCTGAGATATGTTTGGTTGAACATACATCTGCACTGATATCACAGGTCCCGTGCACCAATAAGCCTTCAAAAGATACCAACACAGCATTTCATCTCACTGCATCAATGTGTTTGGGTCCTAAGTCTTCTGTAGAAATTACTTGAGGAAACGCATACATACATGCGCATACAATTCATTATAAAATATTAGTTTCGCTATTTATTGTATACTATTAACGAAGAGAAAATGTGACCAATATTTACCTGCTAATTTAAAGATTATTGATTAATTATTTACGTTCGAAGAGTAAGATTTATGAAGGACAATTTTTTAATTCAAAGGGTTAAAAGATCAAAGATTTTATGTTACTAACAACTAGTGTTATATATCAAACACACATATGTGACTTCATTTGTTACCTCATACAATATACTAAAGTAATTATTTATTTTAGCAGATAGTATTTTTCTTTACTTCTATTTAACTCGCACAATGATTACTGTATATTTTTGTAACGAATTGCAAAATTTACATTTGATGCAAATGCATGTTTTTCTTTGAAAGTATGTCACATTGTGTGTTCTAATTTTTGTTTGAAACATCTTAACAAAATAGCTGTATTATACATGATATAAGATTACCATTAATAAATAAGACATTTAAGGGAATTCTTTCTTTATTTAAGAATATGGAGCCTTTAATTAATTAATGAGCGTAAACTNAAACTGTTTCCTGCCGTATTTGTCGGGCGTCTGATTATAAATTCTATAATGGACTGACTTGCGAGAATTCTGTGGTTAATATTTGAGTACTTGCAGGAATTCGAGGATTCAAATAATTGAGTTACATTCTCAAATTGATAGCAATTTATCAGACACACCATGAAGAATTATAAACTAATAACAAAACTCCGCGGAAACATGTTCCGAGTACCGCACAATCCGAGGAGAAATGAGCTACACTTTAAAATGAACGTGTGTATTCACACATAAAATTGATGCGTAAATTTTCTATTTGGTATGTGTAAGTTTCAAAGACCACTGCAATATTTAAATAATACGATAATGTTGCTAGAGCTTAAAATGTAGGTACACAAATATAGAGATTTAATAACAATGATATATGAGATTTGATATTTCTGTAAAAATACGCCATCAGGAATAAAAAAAAAAAAAATTTTTTTGCACTTATATGACTACTTTATCACTCTATTAAAATCATCGTCCTCCCTGAACAACGAATGTATAAGGTGCAAATTTACGATGAAAATACACACAAGTGCAATTTTTCATTGACCACGCTTGAGTAAATGTATACTAAATATAGTGTTAAAGTAATTGAGTTACCTACATTGATGTTTGAGAAATTTTACACTGAGGGTATCATTTTACACAAACAATGTAAGTAAATTTACATTGACAATCGTGATTTACAATTATTGTCCACCAAAAAAAATTGGTTGAATCAATTAATGGAAACAATCCTATTCACAACCTGTATGTTTAAACCTTCACACAGGTACTGAATGTTATTTATAAAAACATCTGGTTTTAATTTGATTGTGCACAGTGCCTATTAGGCAAACGAGTAAAAAAACGTTTTTTAAATTTGCATATTGTTGGATTGCGTAGGTAAATATAAATATTGTACTTACACAAGTGACTAAATTATTCAATGAAAATTTACCAATCGCTAAGTCTTGGCGCAATGCATCAATGCGAATTTTCTTTATGTTACATTAAACAAATTAATATTTTACCTAACTTGTTCATTCATGTCGGACAAATAGTTATAATTTTTTTTAAAATCACTGAAGTCAAATCTTTATTCGACTGTTAGTTTTCTGCACGTCTGAGGTTTACAACGACGAACATTTTAAATAGGGAAACAGTTATGTCGCAATTTTAATAAAAAATTACAGATTTTCTGCAGTAAAATTACTTTCATTAAAATATGAAAGCTAAATATAGATTTGATTACTTGTACATTATCAGTTTAGACCGAAATATGTGTTTTTTTCCAATTGTAAAAGTTTTGAGTTTTTTATTTCTACTAAAAAAAAATAAAAAATTATAAATTTAATATAGTCTACGGAATAGTGCCTATTTCTATGTAACATGCTTGGCGTATATTCTTTATTTAAGCCTTGAAAGGTAAATACAGAGTCCAAAAATTTTTTTCTAATTTATCACCGCAAGAAAGAAATTTCTTTCAAAGATAACTATTAAAATGACGAGAAGGGTTTCCTTGTAACTTGCAAAAAACACTGGGAAAACCGAACATGAAATTAAAAATGAATATTTTTCTCACAGTAGATGAAAATCGGAACTGCCCAAAAACGAAAGCNGGCACAGTGTGTGAGTACAACTCGCCCGGGACAGGAAATATTAGCTAACAATTTGGAAAACTTATTTCTGATGTGTGTGTTTATGGTGCAAATTTTAACTTGTGCGTAGAAAAACGCTTATACCATGCTGAATTTGTTTTACTTAATACAAGCCATTTTTTTCGGACTGCTTACAGAATCAGACACTAGTGAATTGTGTTTGGTTTAATGTTTGCAAATAAACACACTCCAAATGTATCTGGGTATTTTTACAATAATAAGTCGTGAAATGCTATTATGTAGCATAATAGAGAAATAAAAATGTTTCTTGTTCTTATTGTCATTGGTAGATTTTTTGTGTATATCACTCCAAAAATTTAGGTGTTGAAATATACCAACTTGGTGGAGACACTATGCATCATACATTTGAAGATAACCAATTTTTTGCTCACCGAGGCAGAAGCTAGTGAAGCACCNTGGTGGAGACACTATGCATCATACATTTGAAGATAACCAATTTTTTGCTCACCGAGGCAGAAGCTAGTGAAGCACCACACAGCTAAGGCTGGCATGTGCACAGTACAACAGAAACTCACTACATGTCATCAAACCAGCATAATTTTTTCAATGTAGTCAACGATATTACTAACAAAACGATCTCCAGCAAGAAATAATTCAAGCTGGTAATGGCTTTTATTAGTAAATGGAAAACTCTGCAGCAGGATTCAAGCAGATTATTAATAAAGCTATTCTTTTCATTAGTACTTTCTTACGAACTGAAAATTTTACAGATTCATTTGGGGGTTAGCAGGACATGTTATTTATCTGCGTTGCTTTCGCGATTAGGCCAGTTATTTACTCGACATGCCGTAGAAGGCTCGTGTGCCTATAGCAGATCCGAAACAAAAGAAGTGACTAATCACAGACAACCTATAAAAATGTCATTGACAATCAGCCAATGAGGTCAACGACATTGGCTTGATAAAACGTATATAACACTATGAAGTCTTCTAGCCCAGAAGACTTGGAACCAGGTAGTGGTTCACGTTTTATAATAATTTTATTTCATTCTTAAAAAGAAATTCAGAAGCTACAAAACGATATGCAATTCTCCTGCTTTAAAATGGAATTTCTCTTGACAGGTATTCCATGAACTAGGCCCTATCATATATTATTATACGATAGCGACTTTGCGGTAACTTGTCCTGATTTTCGTTAAGTCCCTCAATGTAACGATTTGTTCATAGTGAGCACAACTGCATTAAAACATACATAGTTTTATAACAGTATTTCCTTCACCGCTTATATCTATTANAACGTTTTTCCTTCACCGCTTATATCTATTACACCCAGAAATGTATACATTACGTCGCCCTAATTGCAGAATGCTATGAACAATTAAAAACATTATTATGATACATGTGTGATGTGATTGAGAGGCGGATTGTAAATCACTTGGAATATTATATGTTGTAATTTACAGGTTATATCGATGATCAGCAGCAGGTAACGATTAACTAGAACAGCAGAACAGTGATGCAGGAATTAGATGCGTACTGGTGCCGCAAGAGTATTAAATCGGTTTTTATATAGTAACAAATCATTTATTTGTTAAAACCACATGAACAAACATTAATGTGTGATTGGCGGATGCAAGACGAATAAATTAATTTGTTCAACAACTTTTAATGTCGCTAACGTTCTCATGAACTCGTTTTTCATTCAAACAATACACTCCATTCTCGGTAACTTCAATATTTTCAGAGGCCCTGCTAAATATCTTATACCAGAATAATCCTCCACCTCTTGCGAACACAGCTTAACACAGTCTAGAAAATGACACCAAAGGGACAGCGAACTGTGTTAATGTGCACTCAGTCTAATAATAATTTGCATAAGAACGACTTCGTAATAGGCTTTACCAACGCACTTAATTTGTCCCTGTATTTCTGCGTATTGATTATAAATGAAATCATATAGTTTATAGTAATAATATAAATAAATGTTCGATGTAACAAACATAAGGTTTTTTTTTGTTAACAACAAATTTAAGAAAGTTTGTTAGACATTAAATATTTCGGAAAAAACCGATTACTTCATAGATGGCGTGATTTTTAAACGATTCAATTTAAAAAATTTAGAAACCGCGAACACACTAAAATCATAAACAGATTCTTACGTTGAATGGTGGTCGGGCCGCAAGCACAGGACTTGGAACAGGTGTTCTGAGTTTTTGTACGCCATGTAACCGCGGCGCTTCAATGATAGAGAATGAGGCACGGCTATAGGGAGGATATGGTGACTATGTCCCCTCCACGTACCTAATTATGGCATCGTGTGCCCTGAGTTGATTATGACCCGGCTCCGAATCTCTGCCTATGTACGCCGTATTTCCAGGCCTGCGAGCTCATCACTGAAATTGGAGGTCTCTAAATATCACTCCTACGAAGTCGCTGAAACACTACCTGAACGGTAAAACTATCAGCTTGTCGCCGGTCAAGGTTGTACACAGATTATCGTTCCTTAAGAGTCCGAAATGTATACGACTAGTTGCGGCTTCTACAATGGTATTTTGCTCCACGAGCCATGGCACACCATGGATGGCATCTTCTCTAATGTGCGGTGTAACAACTGCTGTTGTGATGGTCTCAAGTTCACGGATACGAACTGTCACTGTGGCTGGCCCTAGTGATGTAATGGTGTGTTGATTTGTTGCTATGCGAATTAAGTTAGAAGATAGAGTAATATATGTTGGGCTCAAAAAACTGGGTTGCACCAAATTATGTGAAATGGCAGTCTGTACTAATGCATGGCAATGATTGTCATTAATGAGCAGAAAATGAGAACGAATTGTCAATGGCTGGTACTGACCTGGTTGATTAGGGCTTCTTATTGTGTCAAGTGGGTAGCACTGTTTGAAAACAGGCTACCAGGAAACTTCTGCCCCCTTACCAATTCTTCGAGTTTCCCGAACTCTTGCTTGTGTTCCTCTTTGCCTGGTTATTGCGGAGATGTGGGTTATTAGGGCACGCACTATGCCAGTGGCACTCCTAACCATCACAGTAACGGCACAGAGTTGGCGGGGGTTGACTTCTGTCCCACTTTTAACTTTTACTTCGTACAATGTTATTTCCAACGTTTTTTTTTTACTTTTCCTTGCACCTGTGCTTTTGGCTGTGTTGGTTTTTGTACCAGTAATTTCGTCCCGTTGTTGTTCAAAAGAATTTGTTTTTTCATGGTTCTGAGGTTTGACCAGTCCACTAACACTATCGTGATGTTGCTCATGGCTACATCGTGCGGCACTAGAGTCCTGTTCGCGGCACAGTTGGCACAGATTCCTCTCCAAGATGATAGTGGCTCGCATGAGTTCGTCTAGCCCACTATTGAGCAGGGGTACCAATATAGCACAGTACTCTGGACGCCCCCCCGGTCCCTACACTACTTCTAACAATTCACGTTCAGGAAGGTGGGGGTGGAAACATCTGATGAGGTGTATTTTCCGGGTGATTTGCAATGTGGCCTTTTCAGCCAGTTGCTGCTTTTCTAACTTTATCTTGCTTTGCTCTTGCAGCAAGGAGCATGTTACTCGAAAACGGTTTCAAATAGAATGCTCGATTACCTCCCACTGTAGACTATAGAGACTGATGAACTGCCACCAGGAATGTCATTCTCATTAGAGTTGCGCCTCAACGCAGCTAGGCCAGTACACTTCACCTACTCTATAGTATTGGCGGTGCAAAGTACAATCCTCCAGGAATGCTGATGGGTCCTATATAGGCAGGTTCGCAAAGGTGGTCATCGATTGAGACATCGAGGGTGTGGTAGCACTGGTTGGCCCTGTTGCAATGATTGAGGTGACTGCAGTAGTTAAATATAGTTATCCATCTTTTTGTGATCATGTGGTCGCCACTGGATGAAGAAGGGTGTTGGTATGGTATTGCATCACTGAGATTGTTTGGGAAATTCTCTGTGCGTAGGTTGGTAGCACTGGAATCAGCTGTTGTGTAAGGCGGGCATGGAATGTAGGTGGCAATGGTTGTATGTAGGGGGCGGTTGGTAGAAGAGGGAGAGGCACAGTCGTCAAGGCCAGCTGGCGGATGTGGAAAAAGCGAGCAGCGTGGTTTTGTTTACATCTGCCAACTTCATGGTGGCTGCGTGTGACAGGTGCGGCGTTATGCCACTGTGCTGCCTGTTTTTATTAGCTCACAATGACACTTATTTAATTTATAAATGATTTGAGTTGATAAAAAATACCCAGTAAAATCTGTTCATTTTGATAGAACAAATGGAATAATTTTCCCATTGAGATATCTATTTGGTTTCTCAGAAATAATAATAAAATGTATTTTTAAGGAGGCTTTAAAATACATATTTATGTAATTCTTCTGTTAACACTTATATATATGTTTATCAAACTAAGGACGATAAAGCTGTTGTTAATAAAAATTTGGCTGCTGCTCTAAGAAAGTTGTACTTCAGAGGTTAGAAATTATGTGGCCAATTGTAGAATATGAAATGAACACATCTTATAGAACTAAAAAAAAAATTCATAAATATACGTAAATACATATTAGTTTTAATTATTGGCAATTTTCAGAAAAAGCAGTTACTCAACATAGAAGAAAATTTAATTTTGACATAAGATATCAGTTAAAAAATTTATAGTTTGACATACCTGACCATGTAGCAATTAGTTTTCAAATGAATAGAAAAGATCGCACAAAACAATATGTTCATGCTTCAATGTTTAATCAATTCAATTTAAGCAATTTATTGGTTATTAATGAAAAAAAATATATTTTCGTAAATATTCTTGAAATTAAAAATTTGATTCTGGTTTATTTTATAAAGTGTATCTAACATATTATTATTTAAGAAACTCTGAAACAAAAACTACTACTAATTATAGAAAAATTTAACTTTATTTAACACAAGCTTTAAATTATTACAGTGACCAATATTACTTTTTCTTCGTTAGAATAATGGATTATTCTAACAGAAAAGTTAAAGCAATTTATATGAACTCTGCTGGTAAAGCGGATTATTGAGCAACATGTGGTCGACTTCTAAACACAAATATAGAAATTTCTGCCTGCATCTGCTTTTTAGTCTATTTGTTGTCAAATTTACTAAGCATGAGACCTGCACTAAACCAGTCCCTATTACTAACAATACCATACTTTCATAACTTACAGTTGGCAAACATAGAATGTAGTATACGTTATATAGCGTTGTTATTGTCATCACTGCTGTGACTACAATATTGTAGACAGTAGCTGGAACATACTTCTTGAACTGCACGGTTGTTCTTGTGGAAACTCTCTGGATAGTAATGGTAAAGGTCTCAAGCCCAAATATCTTGTACAGAAATCGCAGCAATTTAGGATACGGGAACGTTTCTGTTTGCGGAGCACAATCCATTTCTATCTGCAAAAAAAAATGTTTTAAACAACAAAAAAATTTGTATCCATTCTATTTATTAAAATATTCTTTTTAACGAACCTTTTCTTCCCAATGTTGCTTTAAAATATTTTCTTCCCATAGCATTAATGTTCGATCAGTTCGTCATCTAAGCAAAATGTTTACAATGATACGTATCATGCAATTACCTGAAACACTGCCTGTCTCTCAACTAACTAAGTAATACATCTTTAAAACCATTTATCTAATGTCATCGCTTATAACACTGCTCCTTTTCAATGCCTAATACCCGGAAGGGTAAAGAAATTTGGTTCCAGCTCGAAAAGCAGAATATCAATGTATAGAAAATATAATAATTATTAGTTTTGTTTGACAAATAAGCTTAAGCACTCATGGTTCAGTTCGCAGATATTTGCGGCATTTGACATCGGCAAAATGTATTTCATAATGCTACGATTTCTCAGAAGTTAGAGTTCTTAGCCAGGTTCGTTAAAGGACGGAAGTCTTTATTAAATGAAAGCGTTAATTATAATTCCTTAATTGATTTACTGTTACTATAAAGAAAAAACTGTCAACTAAAAATCTTTCATAAATAGCTATCACTTGAGATCTCCAAGCCCTCTCATCCGATCACTCTACAAACACTTCGTCTGCCGTCGTCTCGTATCCTCCGCCGAATCCTACCAAACACCGCACTTCAGCCAGATCTGCGGCGGTATTAACAATGTAGTCGGCCAATGGCCCAGGAAATTATCAAAATGTAGTGTTGCGCCGACGCACCTAGTTACCACAATATTCTTGCTCATTCGCCAGCCANCCAGAGAATTATCAAAATGTATTGTTCCGCCGACGAACCTATTTACAAGAAAATTCTTGCTCATCCGAAGGCCATCTTAATTTTTTATTTGTCATTCATTTGTATCTCTTTAAGTGGCCCTCTCAGATCCAATTTTATGGAATAGGTTGTGGTAGTGTATTATTAATGATTAATCCGCTCTGTAGCAGCCATATTCTATTCTATTTTGAATGTATAAGTAGTTCTAGTGTAATACTTTTCGATTTCTTCATCACGCAAGCTGTCAATTTAGTCGCCTGATAGCAGCCGTATTTGTTAATGTTTTTTAAGGTGAAGATGGTACTGTATGCAAAGACTTTATGGGAATATATTTTCATTGGCTAAGTAGATCTAATTTTGATATTCAGATAACAGCCGAGCTGTCTACAACACACTTTTTCATTCACTGTAATGGACAGTTCACCATATTTGATTCCGTTTTTCTTAGTTACGTTCCTATCACTTTTTTTCATTACTGCTTGATTGTGTCACCAGGCCATCATATTATATTTTATTCAAGCTCTGTCGTTACACGTCTATTAAGTTGTCTGCTAACTACTCGGTCCCTTGAAACCAACATCTTGGGTTACACCACTTCTGCAATCATTGATTACGCCATATGGTCTTGACCTTCTAACCATCGAACTCTACCATTTAGTTGTTCATTTGTGTGTGCTATATAGATAAATGTGGTGTATTAGAGCAACATGAGTCATGCACATATTTATATTGGACCTATATTCGCCATACATTGCACTGAAGAAGTTCTGGTCAAGACTGACTCAACCTTGGCATTCCTCTAATCAAAGCCAAAGGGTCAAAGTTCTACTATTTCAACAGCATGATTTCTAGTATGTTGCATCGAATCTGCTAATATTGTATTACGTTGACATTTCATACTTAGTTTTGTGCAGTTCATTTCAACATTATACCTTTATTACCATATCGTTGATTGGGCGCACCCGGGGATATACATACACAATAAATATTTAAGTAGTTACTTGAAATCATCATATATTGACAAATCATTTTGTTAATTTTTTAGCCTACATTCCGAATGAAAGAAAGTCTTATGAGATCACTTTCCCGCCTGTGTCTGTGTGTATGTGTGTGTCGCTGTATGTGTCCCTCCTCCCGCTCCTTTAAATTTTTAATTGTGAAAACGAAATTTTATCAAACTTGGTATACATATAGATCTTAGTAGGGACACTTGAATTTTATAGTCTTCAACTTCGCCGGTCACTTACATTTTAAAGTTTAGAATAATATGTCATACCTCAGGATACATTGAACGAATTTAAATCAAATGTGGTATTCTGGCAGAGCATTGCGTAAGAATTAAATGTTGAGATCGATATTGTTGTTAGTCCATAATTTTGGATAATAACACCAAATAAAAATAAAGATATTTAATTATATCTCAAAAACTATTAAACCAATTCTCACCCTGTTTGGCAGGTATGTGATATTATCATAAGCCTAGTATAGCGTAGTGATTGAACTCGATTAGGTACTTACTTTCAAAATGGTGGCCATAATTCCGTCCCAATTTGATATACTGAAAGTATTTTATGTGCATTATATAAACCAAGAAATAACCATATTTTTTTGTCATTTTGTAATATAGCGCCTTACGAGTAAATAAAAAAAGTTATGTCATATCTCTGTAAGAAATTAACATGTTTATACCAAGTATGGATAACATATAGTAATGTAGCAGATGGTTTAAATTTGAATGTATTAATAAATCAAACAACGATCTTCAAATAATCGGCCTTCTAAACATTTTACGCTAGCAAACCCTATCATTCGAAACGTTAGACTGATAACATCCAAAGTTGATGCTTTGATTGCGACCTCTGTAATGCAACGCATTGCAAGTTAGCTTATTGTATGAATTTTTCTGGAATCAATACCCAGATAATGCGCATGTATATAAGTTATAGACTCACTACTGTTGCATAAGTTTCTGGTTTCATATCGAATGTTAATGCTTTAAAAGGAAAGTCACACCCTTCCTACCAACACAGTTTTTAAGAATTTAATGAAAAATTAGTTTCACCCATGTTGAAAAAAAAAGTTTAGTTATATCAGTAACTTCTTGTTTTTATCGTGTTCACCTACATAACTATAATGTAGTTTACGCGTATAACATACTAGTATAGGCATAGTTCTGTTACCACAACCTGCCATATTATTAATACTTATCAAGGGCACGTAGCTGTCCACGAAACTTTCACCCCCAGGGATCACCCCCAGGGATCACCCCCAGGGATCACCCCCGGGGACTCACTGCTATAGCCTGTCAGTACCACCGCTGACATCAATCGCTGAAAGGTAGCGAGTGCGTGCTTCAAACCGAAGGGCCTTACGCGAAACAGCAGCGTTTCGCCTTCCGGGGCAGGAAAAGCCGTACAGTTCCGGGACCCTGGGTGTACTGGGATTTGCGTGTATCCACCACGTGTGTCTAGCGTGGAGAATATGTGCGCGTCCCCTTGGTCGCGGAGCATATTCACCATGTTTATAGATTGGGTAGCTATTATTGGATAGGTGACATCGTTCAAGGCCTGGTCGTCGTCACAAAAATGGAGCTCCTCATCTTTCTTTGGTACGAGTACCACCCTGGTGTTATATGGTGAGTCAGTCGGCTCTATTATATCTTGCTCTTTCATCTCGGCTACCTGGTCTAAGATTATCTGCCTGCGGTAGGTTGATGGGTTGCCTGGGCGGCAGTACATGGGGTGAGAATCTTTTAACCATATTTCATATTGGATGGCCGTGGTCTGCTTTAATCTGCCAGTATTCTTGAATATAGTTAAGTGTGTGTTCAGTATCTGTCATAGTGCCTTAGGCTGGTCATTTTATAGTTGGTGGCTCACCTCCTCACCACAATTTCTTTGGTTTTTGAGCATTTATTAGGGCCTCCCAAGTTTTTTAGCTATCCTATCCCAATTGCCTAAGTAAAATCGCTTTTTCCCGTAGTCGATTATACAACCCTGGCTTGTCAGCCATGGTTGCCCGAGAATAATTTCTTCCACTAAATTCGGGGCGCAAGATAATTCTGTTTCTATTGATTCAACACTTGTGGATTCTGGCAATGAATATTGGCTTTATAAGCCCTATACCCGAACCCCATATCGATTCCCCAGAGAGGATACAACGAACGACCCAGAGAAAACCCGCAGTATGCCACATCGCACTGGATGGTGGACAATGAGGACAGTGTCGAAGATATAGTGGACATAGGG
>NQII01013875.1:0-18017 GCA_002778355.1 Clitarchus hookeri | reverse complement strand
TCTGTATTCAGTTTCATTCCTTTCGCATGGACTGCATCAGTTGAACACTTAAGTCGATATTAAACCTGTAATTTAATTTGTGCATGAGCATGCATGTTAACATCATAAACAAATTAGAAATTTAAAACATTTCCAGACTAAAATATATTATCTTTATTCTTTGTCCGAAATTTGTCTAACAGCCTATTATTTATGTTTCATACACAATACATTTATACCGAATTTAATCTAGCGATTTTTAATAAAGTGTAACTTAGGTTGTCCTTCCACGGAAAGTCTGTAGCGTATATTAGTAGGTTTTGGAGCAAGTATCAGGCAGCAGGATCCAGGATCCGTCCGCCATGACGTCACAGGCGTGGCCTGCGGCTATGTTGGTCGGAGCCATTCGCCATATTAGTAGGCGTCATGGAGAACATCTTTGTTATCCTTGTCCCAAAACCAACATAAATAAACTAATGGCTTTTAATGGAAGAACCACCTAAGTAGCACTTTATTACAAATTGTTGGATAAAATTCGGTATAAATGTATGGTGTATGAAACATAAAAATTAGGCTGTTTTACAGATTTTCGACATAGAATAAACACGATATGGGGTGATATAGTGTCCACAGTTCGAATACCGACCTGTGAATTGGAACATTTTTAATGAAATCTGTACATGATTTTATGACAAATTATCTTCTCATACGAACCCGATATAAATATTTCAGCAATTTCCATCGTTTACGCATATCGTAGGGCCTCCAGTTCAAGATCCGAAAACATAAAATATAAATTTTCTATCGGATTTAGAAAAACAAATTTGCTCTTTTTACCCAGTGATGGCAGGAATATATATTTAGGGTGAAACGAAAGTTATAGGAGAATAATTGAGGGGTCAAAAGAAAATAAAAGGTTAGAAATGTTATTAATGACACGAGTTTCGAATCCATTTTAACGAACTTTGTGCGTGATATTTTATCGTATTACATACTTATACGCCCCTAAAATACGCATTTAAGCAACATCCATCTGTTAGGTATGTCATAGAGTCCTTCAGTTCGAGACCCACAACTTTAAAGAAAATAATTTTTCTATCGGAATTGGAAAATGTCGGACGGCGTTTTCCGAGTGATAGGAGAATTTTTTTAATGTGTTTAAGTATAAATAAAAAACCATAAAACACACGAAAAAAACTTGAACATGAAAATGGGAAACGGTAGTTTGTCGTGACAATTGGAACAGCGCCGATGTGAGAATAAAGTATATATAACCTCAGGTCGAACTTTGGAACAGCGTTCACCTAAAAAAATGTAATTATAATGTAAATAACAACTCTCAGACTCGGTTTGAATTTTAGCTTGCAGAGTAGACAAGGTCGTCCGACCTATCTGCGCTCTCTTACTGATAAAGTTGACGACATTAATTAAATTCCAGTGATGTTCGCAGTTTGAATAACGATGAAAGTTTTAAAATTGTTAGTTTGTTGATTCAAGCTCTTGGCTTTCAGAATGTGTACATGTTCATGTGCACAAGCTATATAAAAACCCTCAATTCACAGCGGCGTTGATAACTGTGTACTTTCTGGGAACCTCTGCTCATGCGAAAAGGAAACACGGGGATTTTATCAATGTGCAAACCTGGTAGACGTGTTTTCTCCGTTTGCTCCTGTGCTTTTTAACTTAAAAAATATGGTGGCTTTCTCTTCAACTTGTTTTCATTTATCATATGTGTTTTCTCCCTGAACTCGACACGGTAAATAATCCTGTTGACTGTCAGCCCTCTTTCTGAGTGGAAAGCTGCCTGATATTATGCAGCAAATTCCTATATTCGTGATCTTATCTGTTGGAAAAAAACCTTAGGGGAAGGGGGTGACTTGTTTGCCTCAGTGCTTTATCGAGAATACTGTCATTTTCTCGCAATTTTGTCACCCATTTTTTCCAGTCCCGAATTAGTTCACTGAATGGAGGGTAGCAAGGTGCTGGATGTTTGCAAAAACAAGGAAATATATTTTTTTTTTTCGTCACATTCCAGATACATCGCTAGTGAACACTCCTGCTAAGTGTTGTTAGTGGCTCGATTTTTTTTAAGTACGAAAATATCGTGGTCAGCATCCTACTCACTCCAAAGAAACTTTAAGGACGCTCAGTTATTGGGATGTATAGTAGCTCCTTGGCTGTTCAGCCCTGCGTCTGTCTGATATCTGCGTGGATTAATAATTATTAGAATAATGCCTGGCCTTCTTGCCTTCTTGCCTTCAATTTAAGTCTTATTTTGCATTTCTCTGGGATGATGGGCATCTGGTTTTACACAGAAGATATTTTTGCTAGTAGGTATGCAGAGTGCAAGAGGGCTTAATTCGTAGTGAATAATGTATGAATTTGAATTCTCTGACTTTTATAGGACAGGATGTGGTTCAAAGAGGGACTAAGGAGCCTATAGCACTGATACATGATTGAGTGATATGGCTGGACATAATCGCTACAGAGATCTTTAAGACACCAATGCTTATCCACGACAATTTTATCACTGCATCATCAATATCATAATCACCTTAATATCGTGAATGCAATATATTTATAATTTATTTCCGAAATATTTTTATGGCGAATTTCTTCCTTTTCTTTCGGGTATGTAAGATCCCGTTCCTGCTCGGAGAGTAAGCGTAGCATATTATTCGAGAAATGTTTTTGATATGATATAAGGGAACAACGTTACAACTCGCAAAAACTGAGGTGTTCAAATAAAAACACTTGCCCTAGAGCTATGTATTTTATGCATAATTTAAGAACTGAAATTTAAAAAAAATTGCTTTGTTGTTTAAATATAAAATTGGTCTATATCAATGCATTTTTACAGCATATAAGGGACAATGGTCCACATGCAAAATTAAAGTGNTAAATATAAAATTGGTCTATATCAATGCATTTTTACAGCATATAAGGGACAATGGTCCACATGCAAAATTAAAGTGTTTAGAAGTAAAAATATTCACGCATGAAAGAGAAGTCGAGGGAGTTTATGTGTCCCAAGTTATAATTATTATGGTTGTGATTTGGAGTGTGCCTAATAGCGAGTGTGAGATGAGGTGTGGATGGCGCTGTATAGAAACGAGATGGTGTAGGAAANGGATGGCGCTGTATAGAAACGAGATGGTGTAGGAAAAGAAATTAATGCATTGAAACCTGGTGTGAACGGCTTCATAAATAGTTATTTTTCTCACTAATGAAAAAAAAAATCCATTTAAACCTGCTGGGCATCGAACCCAGTTTCCCATGGTAGGTGGCGAGCGGTCTAAACCACTGCACGAACGCGGGTTTAAAATATTTAGTCCTGCATGGGATCGTAGATATTGGCTGCCATATCAATACATCGAGTAAAAAGACAAATTTATGTCTTTTTCATTTAATTTATGTTTAATCTGTTTTGACATTTATGAGCTTGCAGAATGGTAAACAAGACTTTGTAATCGAGTGCCCAGAACACTCCATAGCGCATTTCTGGAACTGGTAAGGGGAATTGTGTAAAATAAGTAAAACACAAAAATATGCAACCAAAAAAAAAAACATGGGTGCGTGTACTTATGTACGCGCGTTAGAAATTACACTTCTTTGGCGTGACTAAAATAAAATTTTATTACGTATGCAAATAATATATGTAGGCAGGAAAACGATAAAATGACCGAAGAAAGACATTAAATAAAATTAATAACTTTTTTTTTTGTTTCAGAACATAATTAAATACTTACAAAAATTAACCTCAAATAATTGAAAACACTTTTAAAACTTTATTATATAACTTTTGTCCCTAACAAATTTTTCACGGCACAATGTAAGTAAAAAATAATTAATAAGATATATATATATAAATGTATATATTCACAATGAATTACAAATATAAATGAAATGTTTTTCAGTTTGCTTACTACATGAACTGATCTTCTGTTGGTTTTCAATATAACCACGTGCTATGTTGTGTACCATGCGTTGGTATATAGCTAGACGATACGTGCATGCGCATTGGGTCATACCCCTACCACGTTCACTGTCGAATTTCGTTACTCTGTGCGCGCGCAACTTCCGATGCACACTAAACTTTTACCCTTAACGTGCCAAAAGAATTATAACTTCAAAAATATTTTATTTTTCACATAAAGAATACATTATAAATTGGCACGTCTCAAATGCTTCCTGCTTGTAACGATTGTAGTATCGTCAGTACACATCGTAGTTGACAGAGGTATCAATGCTAACAATTGGTGTTTTAAAGTAGGAGAATGAACAGTGCCAGGAACTGCACGAACTGATACGATTTTTTTTCTCGAAATGTCACCACACGAATGGTCTGCAGAAAAAATACTGCAGCAAAAAATTGCAGGAGGATGATTCTTCACATTCTCTCTTTTCTCATGTCGACGAGCGGTGTAGCCGAAGTGTTGCCATAGTATCTTGACGATCTTTTTGAAGAAGGTGTAGGCCTTAGGGCTTGGGTCCATATTCGTTGCAGTCAAACAAAAGCCATCGTATACGCTTTACATTTTCAAAAATACTGGGAGAGAGAGAGAGAGGGAGAGAGCACTTTCCAAACGATGTTTTACATTTAAATGGTGTTAAAGGAAAAATATTCTACTAGTGTCTATCGCAACTCTAAATACACGATTCAGTCTGGAGTTTCATATTTACAACATAAAAAATCATACTCTATAATAATTTAGGGAAGAGTATGTATGCCATATTCGCATGCGATCCGCTTGTCATCGGCGCAACACAAAGCCAATTTATTTATGCTGTCCGTGTAAAGAGAATGTTGGTGCGCTTATATAATGTTAATTTTAACATGCACTGTTTTTAATTCCTAAAATGCCGCTATGTGATCGGAAAAAACGATTTTGAGTTGTACCACAAACTTCTGAATTCCCTTAGCTATTTTCGTTTCCTTGCCATTGCAATTGTAGGAGTAAAGAGTGGCACGAATTCCATCATGATCTGTCCATCGCCCTCGTCCTTGAATTTCCCAACTCCTTACTTGTTTGCAGATGAGAAGTACTTGTGAGCCATGGGGTAGCTGATGGTGTCAAATTCAGCGAAGTTTCTTGCATCGACGACCATGTCATTGTAGAAGTCCTGGGTTTTAATCGCGAACAGGAACGAATCGGTATCCATATACAGAAGTTCGTTTTCTTCTCCATTCGTAATTGTATCTGTACGTGACAGTTTTCAACAACTTTGCATATATGGGTTCGTAGAAAAGTATGGATTCGTGCAACAGTCAAATCAGGGAAAGAAATTAATCATTAATTGTGCGGTCCAGGGATGTAGGCTTGGTCATCAGTTTTATAGGGTTTTCTTTCGTTGCAGACCAGCTCCATTTTGTCTTTTTCTTTTGTTCTCCACCAATTATCCAAATGTTGCATTATTAGCTAATATAAATTATTCCATATCGATGTCGTAGGTGGCCATCTGTTGCTTTGAAGTGTTGAACTCGATGTAGGGTTTAATCCAGGGACTTTGTTATAATTCTAGCACTTTGTGAATTTTATGTCTCTCAGTCCACGGCATAGCACCTCTTTTGGGTTGTTGTAGTGGACGATATAGTTTTTTTGGACTTCCGGAGTTGTCATCAGTTTCGCATGCTTGGAGCCCGGCAGAGAGTGGTTGACAGATAGGAATGGTAGGTTCTTGGGGTCTTCATGCACGGCTGCTGGGTACTCGACATCGACCTCTTGGATGTATCCAGTGCTATTATCGTCGGGCACATCCATTCCATTAATGTCTGTACTGACCCACCCAAAGTTGCCTACCGGGAGCGGCAGCGACATGGCCCATCTATACAAGTTGTTGGCATCCAGGTAATGCAGGAAGATGGAAGGCTTGCTTGGATCATATGTTTCAGATAAATAGATATTGTTTGCCACCACATGTTGTTTGATGCACCGTGCCATACCACCACAGATACCTTCTTCAATAAACATATGCATGTTGTAATCGGTGAGTAGCTCCAGATTTACCCCTGTCACCCGAAGAATGGTATCAAAAGTGAATCCTGAGGTGCTAACATAGTGAACACGTCGAGCTTGTACATGGAAGTACACATGTCACTGACATTTTCAGACATCGGCCAGCTTGAGCACATTTGTTGTAAGGTAAAAGTCCGAATACTTCCCCAGTAGGGACTTCGCACAGTTTAACATTTTTCCCATACCATCTGGGCATGCGTGCAATCTTCGGCAGTGATGTCGGTGCCAGTCAGCTGGTTGTAGAATGCTTCTTTCGGGGGCAGTTGCAGCTCTTCCAACTTCTCCCAGCCGTCGACATAATCGAATGGAAACATGCTTTTGCGTGTGACGAGTGACAGTTTGTTAGGCTCAAAGAACTTTTTCGTATTTTTCAATTTTCAGGGCATTAGGTACTCGGTCAGGCATGCTAGACTGCAGGCCATAAACCTGAATATATCGACAAAGTGCCCTGAAAGTCTGTCTCCCAGCTGCTTCGAAAACGCGATCTTTTCTCGCTCACGTGCGGAATAATGAAGATTTATTTCGTATCGTATTCAAGGTGCCTGATGAAATTCTCGTCGTAGCTCAGGTTATGGAAAATTATAACCAGTTTCTTCGGTATTCTGCGAAGCAAACTGTGGTTGCTGCATGCAAGCCTGATGTACTTGCCGGTAAAATGGTCATGGTCACACACTTTATTAAATTCTACTGGGGATGTCGATTCGCAGTAGCAGCATCTCGTTGCCCATGGGTAACTAGCCTTTTCCGTTGGTGTGAGTGGCAGCATGTGCTTTGAAGTGGCATAAACACCTTTGACTGTGGTGCTGATATCCCCTATTGCTTCCATGTAGTCCATGTGATGGTAGTTCTTGAATTTCAGTGCTGGAGGTTTTCCATCCCCCCCCCCCCCTCTATGACATTTCAGCATGCCGTGGAGCATTTTCCTTGCAGTATTTAATGTGTTTTTCCAGGCACTGCTAGCCCAACAGTCCCGATTTTTTTGGGAAGTCATGGTAAAATCACAACATACATATGTGTATTTTCCTCTTGTGGGCCGATACCTGGGGATGCACCAGACTTGAAAAATTCTTGATGTAGGTATAGTGAGCATTTTCTTCAGTAGTCAACAGTAGCAGATCTAAACTACTTTCTTTTTCTTCTTTCACAACTCGTACAGGCACAACCTTCTCTGCGTCGGTGAGTGAGTACACGTTGACTGACACTTTAGTGTTGTTCTTCTTGAAGACCCATATTTTATGCAGTGGAGTCGGGATCTCGAGGCCTGTAAATTCAAACTTGTCTCCTATGACTTCGTAGAGGCGGTCGACTCGTTCTGGATGTACACCTTCAACGTATCTAGCAAGTAGGGCCACTTGAAAGACATGTGGTCGCTGTTATTTTGCGGGTTAATGATGACTTCTTTCCTCTTGACTGATTCTGGTAGTTCGATACAGTCTTGAGTGCTATGTGGTCTGTAGCTTCGTTTGAAGTACGGGAGAGGCGGGCAACGCCGGTCATATAAATAAAACTCATGACATTTTGAAAATCAACACAATTAAGTTTTTATTTTTATACTACAATGGAAATAAAACATATCTCTCACAATTATAATTAAGTAACAATCTGATAGGTTCATTATTATAGCTTATATAAAGTCTTGAAATTAGGCTTAAATTTTCAGTGGATACATTTTTGTAGGGTAGCCCCGGACATAGATTTAACGATAACAAAACCGTTTTTTGGCCTTACCTACATCACAACAGTAGTATTCCTCCGAAGGGCCAATGTCCACACACGCTCCGTGCGTCCAGTCTTCGCATTTATGACACTGGATCCAGTCTTCTTGGAACGTTTCTCCGTAAATAATGAATTCTGTATCATGGTTTCTTTGTTTCTGAACCAAACTTTGAATGTTCTTCTTTGTTTTAATTTTATTAACTGCCGCCTTGTTTTTATTGGTTGCATCCTTTACTCAGTCAGCACGTTTTTAAACGGCAAAAATGTCAGAATCTCACACTTTTTTGTTTTTAGGGAACGCACTGCAAGACGTTTCTTAGAAGCATCAGGAAAAGGGCTCAACTGTTTGAGCAATTCATTTGCTCTAGGCACCTTACATCTCTTAGCTTCTTCTCTCACAGATGTTGTTTTTTCCTGGACAGATACCATAGCCTGTTTAATTTTATTTTCATCCTAATTTCCTCTGTGTGTAATTCTTCCCTTGACTTTTGGCAATTTTTAAGTGATTCTGCAAACGACAACAACATTTTACACACTTGCTTGAACATTATGTTAAAATAACTAAACATTCCTCCATCCAAAAATGTCCCGGGTTACCCGACAACATCGTGTCCGGTGGTACCCGACCGCCACATTNATTCCTCCATCCAAAAATGTCCCGGGTTACCCGACAACATCGTGTCCGGTGGTACCCGACCGCCACATTCTATGTTTTTATTTCATATCAACAATGTCAATAAAGATAACCCAAATTATTAACCTAACTTATACACTTGAATCAATATCTTAAATGATAATCAATAAATCATGGTGACGTACTTACATTTTATAAACTATAACTGAGTTCTAAATGTAAACGGCGCACATTACAATATAGGCACAGGTAAATTAACGATTATAACGTGTTGTTCGCTCAGCGGCCGCGTCTGGGTTGATTCGGTTATACGACTAAATGGCGCTGCGGTTGTTTGTGGCCTGTTATTTGTTTACCTATGTGCGCGAGATTGTTTGAAATTAGCACTGGTGGGGGAAATTGGTTTAAATGACGATGGGGACTGTACACGACGCATTTTGGTAGGCGAAGAAACTCTAATCTTGCAGGTTTTCGCGTGTGTCTGCAAGTTAACGTGTCCATCTGCATTTTTCGTGCAGCCATACTTCTCGTGATTTTGTGCATCATGGTTGAACGCGAAGGTTTTATTGCAGAAGCGACATGGGTCCTGATGTATCGCATTTGTAGATCCAGTCGATGGTGGAGCGAATGGCATCGCTGGCGATGTAGGCAATCCAGCTGGAGCCAGATATCGTACAGCCGAAAACGAAGTCGGGACGCCGGTCACAAGTACACCATTAAATTAGCGCTTCATGTTGATCTCTACCGGGAAAATAAAAAAAATACGCAATGAATGTGAAAAAATATTCTCGGAGCTACATAATAAATTAATTAACTTCACAAGCATGGCGTAGAAAGCTAAATAAATGGCCCAGTATATAAATTATTAAATATATAGAGTAGTGTGTTTGATTTAAAGATACGGATGCTTCATGTGATATATCATGGGATATATGCTGTAATTGTTTATTGGCTCAGGCAAGTATTTGAAATTTTAGGAAGTTTTTACTTTGATGTGAAAATATGTACACGTAATTACGAGCACGACCAATTACAACATGCGTACTGTGACGGATAAGCAGAAAGCAATATAACTTCCGAAAACGATCTATACGAAGGTTAAAAGAGAGACGACGATCTCTCACCTGTCGCATCAGACGAAAAACTGAGACAATACGCGAATCTGCCCACCTTATATACCTGCTGAACCCGATTGTTACATGAACAACAGCCAATCGTGAGCGAGAATTGTGACGTAAAATAACTTACCGAATTGAGAGCTAGGAAGCTCAGGAGAGAGAAAACAATAGGCTACCTGTCGCATCAGACGATGAACTGAGATTATATGAGATTTTGCCTGCCTTATATATCTGCTGAGCCCGATTGTCACAAGACCATCAGCCAATCTCAAGCCAGCAGTGCAGCTTAAAATAACTGACAATAGAAACAACCACGAAGGCCAGGAAAGGGAAGACGATCTTGTATCAGATGAACTGTGAAGCTCGATGACTCTGATCATCTTACATATCAGTATAGCCTACGATGAAATGAGCTAGCAATGTGACAATATCAGAATTATTTTTTACATTGACGCACCCGTTTGAAATGATGGAAACTGCAGCAGTCGGGAAAATATTATAACTGAAAGGGGTGAGTGCGCATGCATATTCGCATGGTCGTGTTATGCTGGACAGTCGTCACATAACCGATAAACAAATATTTTTATAAAAAAAAAGCAGAAAATTAATGCGCATGTTGTTCTTGCCTGCACGTAGCATCAACAACGCTGCCAATTGAAATCCGTCTGTCTTACCTGAGCGACTGACCTGTTATTCCAAGCCGATAAAATAATTATGGAGTAACATCAAATGAGGACCATAGCTGTGAAGGGGTGAGGAGAGAAATTTAACAGTTGTAATACACCCCCTTTTGTTCGCCTGAAGTTTTTTCAAAATATTGTATTAAAATTAATAATTTGCCTTTAATTGTAGCAAAAATGTCAATGCAAACTGCATATAGTATGTACGACAAAATACAAATTAATTTGCAAGGCTATATAAAATAAGCGTTTTGATAAGACATAAATTAATGGAAATATATTTTTTCTCCTAATTAACTTAGAACACTTTAACTAAGCCAAATAAGATTGTGCGCTGTCATATTTCACAACAAGCTGAATTTCTTGACATTTGCCCATAAGTTTGACGACTTGAGACAGGCCTTGAAGTCATCTGCAGGTGTGCCCCTCTGAATCACCGGTAGAGTTTTGCGGAAGTCACCAGCCAGTAATACAACTATTCTTCTCATAATGTCAGTGTTGTTGTGTATATCCTGTAGAGTTCAATTTAGGGCCTCTATCGCTTTTTTGTGTGACATTGTGCTTTCATCCCACACTAACAACTTACATTGACGCAGTATTGTACCCGGAGCGCTATTTTTACTAAAAACTTTTTCCTAAGGGAATGAGATATTTTTTCGGGGTAAAAAGTAGCCTATGCCACTTTCCGGCCTTCCAACTATCTCTGTGAAATAAAATCACGTCGGCCCGTTGCTCAGTTGCGACGTGAAAGAAAGACAAACAAACAACTCACTTTCGCATTTATAATATTAGTTAGGATGATTGTCTGAATAACTTAAAACCGACTATCTACCAGCTGTCACGCTGTAAGCATAGTATGTTTCCCGATGTCCCTGCCTGTCATAAATTACAGGCAAAAAATTAAAAACCCAAAAGTTCAGCACAAAAAAAATAATTAATTAAATATGTATTTTAGTCTCTATCGAAAAACTTTTGTTTTTCAAGTTTAAAATTTGTACTTATTAGCAACTCAGAAATTATATCTACGCAAATACACCATAGGCATAGAAAAGTCACTAGTAGCAATTGCCCGTGAAAGTAATACAGTCGATTATTTTTTTAATCCAGAGGGGTGATAAAGTGTCATATGCAAATGATTAGAGGTTGGCTCTTCAGTGTAAATTAACACCGAGGAAGTGCAAGAATGCGAAAGTTTATTTCTCTTTCCCCATACATCGATGCTAGCATTCTATGTGTTTGTTTAGTACCAAGCAAGGAGCATGGTAATTTATTTCTCATACAGGTGTATAGTTTGGAGTTTGCAGTGTTTTATAAAGTAAAAAAAATATTTTAAAGACACTATAGCGTAAACAAGTATAAAAAGACTTTGTAAATGATGAATCTTTCAAAAATTCTTATTTAAACTGTGAGTTTTTCTCTTTCTCTCTCTTTCTCTGAGCACAAGCAGCAGTAGGAAGCAGGCCTTCAGCAGGCCGCTACGCAAAAGGAGGCGTTATTAACTTCCGCCACACGCGGCAGCTTGACGACAAATATGAGAGTGCACCTCTACAATGGCGTTGATACAGGACTTTATGCTGATACAAAGTCAAAAATGGGAGATGGGCGGTTAGAAACAGATGCCGAGGGCTGTGTGTCACTAACGGCGTATTTTAGTAATTTTGTGCTAAGTGATACGGAACTGCTTGCTAGCGTTTACCCGGTTTACAAAGAAATATAAATGACGACCAGTGACTATATAAAAAAGTGATTGTTCCACCAAAAAATTACATCGTTAGTGCTCCGTTCTGCGTTTATGATCAGTGTCTGTCTACTTACAAATACCGTTATTTCTCCCTACAACTTTGTTACTATAACAACGCGAGTGAAGCCGTGGGTAAAAGCTAGTTACTTATAAAAATCACATGAATTATAGTCGTGATTTTAAAAAGGCAACCCGATGAATTAAAATTTTTAAAGTTAAATATATAAATTTTGTTGACAAGCAGGTGTGAATGGAGAAGCTGAAAGAAAGAGAGAGGGAAAAAGAGAGAAGGAAGGGAGAGAGGGAGAAATAGTTCTGCATAGTTTCGCAAAAGTCGATGCACATACAAATTTAAAATATAGTTTAATTTTTAATATATTAAAAAATTTTAACTTTCAGTTAAAATAAATTTTTTATAGAAAAAAATTGACTTAACGAATCTGATAATTACTGTTAGCAAATAATTAATGTGGTGTATATTTTACGCGTAAGTACTCTACCAGATGAAAAAAATATGTTTTTAATAGGATAGTAAATACAGATATTCGATTTGGCATACCCTATGTCTATAAAATAAAATAGCTACTAGAAACATACATATTTTCTTGGAGGGTTATTGGACGTAAACGCTGAGCTCCTTCAGGTGGGCCAGCAATCCCGAGTCGAGCCGAAGACAGCTTTCCCCCACCCACCAAACTTTTTTCACTTTCGGGCACAATAGTTGTTCAAACCACACAAGCTGCACACTCCCATTTAAAATGCATTGTCTCCGACGCATATACACACTACTCTTGAGATACACTTACATTTAGGAAACAAACTAGTGTGTCGTACATGGGGGGTGATTTTTCAAATGTTCAATTCAAAAAGAGTAAAGAAACAGCGAATAGACTATACCCTGTATTTACTGAACGGGTTAGATACCAGCCAGCAACGAACGTCCTGTCATTGGACGTACGATCAAGTGCATGAAAGTTGGATGGGTCAGTTTTTACACAAGCAGTGTTTCAGATAGTTCCTGTAGGTAGCTATACAGCGAAACATTTTTAATTTTAGTTCTTTGAAACTCATTCATTATGTTCAGAAAGATATTTTAATTGTACATAATCAGTGCATAAAAATAATTTTCAATATTGATATTGCAGCAAGGAACTACGCTTTACTATAGTTTTGCTCTACGTCCCAGTACAGTGAAAATAAGGTTTATTAAGTGTAGTCAACTTATGGTGACACTGAAAACAGTCAATATATACCAAACATGTCCTTAACTGAAGCTGTAATTTCGCTCGTTTATATCATCGCACAAATTCATTATGGAAGCTCTACGATAATATGTTTCACTATGCTTGCAGTATAAACGGATTTTCTTAAAATACTAAGAAGAAAAAAATTAATTGATTTTATATAATAAGCGGTTTTTTATGTTTTTCTTACCAACATTCCTTTTTCGCACCATCATTGCCGTTGTGAAATATAAGTCAGTCAATATTTCACAAAAACCCATTTATTCTGCCTCCTGCTAGTATTTATCGTTCTGTGCAATTATATTTCTTAATTCTTTTCTTTTGGTGTGTAATGCACATATGAGTAGTGATAAATTTTATTTAATTGGCTAATTTTTATACTCTTATTTACTTATTCCTAATCAAGCGGTCGTTATGGTACTCATCGTGCATATATTTTAAAACTTACTAAAACAAAGTTGAAATGTGCATAATTGGCAACATGTTAATGCAAAGATTTTATTTGCATTTTGCTTTATCTCAATTGTATTCTTTATATTATTATTAAATATCTAATTTATAGTGGTGTCTAATAAAGTTTATCTTGTGTGATTATCGGTTTAGGACAATCCCAAGGACATTTCTGTGCTTCCCACTTGACTTTCAACTTGTGTCCAGTAGTCGTTATCAGTCACTTTAGTACTTCTTAGGATTACTTGCTGCTTGAAAGTTCTGCAGTCGAGCATTGCTCAAGGGTATCAAATAAACTACTCGTTTATTACGTTCTACTATATTTAACTAATTGATAAATAGTCATAATTAAAATACCCTGCATTTTAGTTTGTAAATTCATAAATGCCAGTATAGTCTGTGGATGTATGTGGGAACAAGGATGCAACATAAAGGGAATAGTTGGACGCCCTTTTGGATTTACGTATTTCTGGCCATAACTTATGACTGAAATAAATTTTTGAAAATTCGAATTTTTGGGTTATGGAAGATTATTTGCTTTTATTTCAGAAACAATTATCGTTTGACTACATGAACTTCTATCGCTCCTATTTGCAGTCATTCTCAACTGGGAAACAAGTAAAAGTACCCCATTTATATTACATTTTAGCAACAATGTTAGCGATGTCTTATGCTATTTCAAGGAGTAAATGTCAATAATGAGTTTGAATATATGTAATGAGTCGAAAACTGGTACAATCATTGTGATTTATATCCCTCCGCATTTAGTTGCCGGTCTTCTAGATTAGTGAGAGACGCTATTTTTGCGGCTCTTAACAATTTGGTATTGAGAGCCGATGAGGGTGATTGAGGGGAGTATGGAGCAGCACCGGAATAAAATGGAGAGGGAAACGGGAGATCCCCGAGGAAACACGCCGACCAGCGGCATCGTCCGGCACGATTCCCACTGTGGGAAATACGGGAGCGACCCAGCCGGGGATCAAACCCGGATTCGCCTTGGTGTGAGGCGTGCAGCTAACCACTCCGCCACCGCGGCCCCAGTGTCCCAGGTGAGCAGTGAGCAGGTGTGTTGTCGTCGGCAGGCGCAGCCCAAGAGGGCGATGGTGGTGATGGTGAACGCAACGACGAGGGAGGAGTGCGAGGAGACGGACGACTGCCGCAAGAACTTCGCGCGCAACGCCCACAACAAAGCCACCAAGCACGTCGTCAAAATGCTGGGTGAGTGCCTTTCAAAGCCGTTCCGTGCTCAACTTAACGTAGAGCTCTTTACGTTAACTTTGACTTGTGGTTATGTCCAAGGTGCCGGTTGAGTCACGCGCGCCTATTTTTCTGTAACTATGCAACCCGCACACAGTTTCGGGTTGAATAGAAACGGGAAAAGAAGTGCTGGGGACTCACCCGATATATCGCGCAGTTGTATATTATCATTTAATGAAGGGCGACGTATAGTTAAACGTTCGAAGCTAGTTGACCCAATTTTAACATAATATACAAATAGCCTAACTTAGGGTCAACCAATTAGGTTAAGGGAAATGTGTTTTATTTTATCCGTACGTTTTTTAGTTCTATTCCCACCAACTTACCTGTTGATTGTAAAGCGTGTTAATGACATATAAGTGCTTTTTAAGTTTTAATTTTGATTTCGTGTGTTTTCTGTAATGCTGAACAAAATATCGATCTAAGAACCTCAAATTTTAAGAAAATATATGACTGCAAATAAGCGCCAATTTATGAGTGATGTAAGTTAATTAGTTGCACACGGTTACAAATGTTAAAATTATAATAATCATGTTATTCAAACGTGATGTTTGTTTTAAGACTACATATGATTATATTAAAAAAAGCATTTCCCAGATTCAGAATATTTGATAGCATTTCATTGTAACTTACAAAATACGATACTATCATAACTTTATCTGAAGTCAACTGCGAATTAAAAATATATTGAAATATAGAAAACACAAATTTAAAAAAAATGTAATGGTTTTTTATAATGAGCACTGGCCTTTACAGGAAATACGGTATACATGTGATCTTAGCAAGAGGGGAGAACACAGAAATACCCTTCGGAACCCACTAGAAGATTAAAAAATAAATTCTGTTGTTAATATTTATCCATGTAACACGACGTGTGAAACGATGTGAATATATAAAGTTATATATACGTGAAATTCGAAATTTAGAATAATTTTGTTTCAATGCCTGTAAAAAAGAGTTTTCAGAAAGTGATAAAACGTTATAAATACTACGTAACTATGTTAAGGAAAATTATAAATAAATTGTGTACTCCTGAGTACGTATGTAAAGGCTCAACAACATTGGATAAGCAGAAATTGAAATAAATAAGGGATTTATTAGAACATGAAAGGTTTTTCTCCTGTATGTATCTGGACGATGTCTCAGGTCAGCGGGTTTTCTTGGCTATCTCCCCTTTTCCCTGCTCTTTCATTCCGGCGCTGCTCCATACTCACATAAATCACCCTCGTTGGCTCTCAAAACATTTGTGTTTGTAGTATTTACAAAAATTTTCGTTTGTTTTGAAAGATAATTTCTTACAAATGTGCTATGTATTCATAAATGAAACATCATAGAAGATCTAAGTTATTAACTGTTATACAAATGCCCTAATAATGTACTTTTTGTAAAGATGGTGAAGGATTGAAAAACTTTACTTTTCAATAAAATAATCCAAAACCCGTTTATAAAGACCAAAAAGCAACAGTGGAAAATAATACATAAACTAGATATGCTAATAAATTAATAGAACAAGCTTACAATAGTAAATATACCTTTCAAACAAATTTATACACAAAATACACGACATTTAGTTCAGCCTGCTTAACAGGACTTCAAGCTGGAGTAGAGTCCATTGTGACAATCCCTAGACACTTTTATTTTTATTTTTTTGCTAATGTTTTTTCATACTCCTGTATAAATGTTGTAGTTGACCCCTCCGAAAATGGGATATACTGTACCAGATCTCTTGGTACTAGCTCTTTTCAAAGGTAAAAATTAAAAATGACCATTTTTCGGTGGATGTAATACAGAAGAGATAGCAGCATCCTTACAGTTTCTGTCAGGAAAGTCCGTCCATACTCTAGGATAGGGTCGTCTTTCCTTCTTTTCCCTTGAGGCATGCTTTAATTCCATCTTCTGCACTATTATTCCCCTCACTTTTATCCCATTAAGGTGTAAACCTTTAATAAATATGGTGTGTAATACGTCTACTCATAAATTGGCCAAAAACTATCGTCTTTTAATGTAATTCCAGCTGTTCACCGAACAGCGAACTTCATGAAAAACGAGTGGCTTAACTGTATTGCCTTATACTGCACTTTTCTGCAAAATCATGCTTTATCTTACTGAACAGAAAAAGTAAACTGCAAGTTCTGTACATTTAAGAAGTAATTGATTAAACCAGTTTTTCTTTTAGTAACATGTTGTATGGGATTTTCACTGTTAAGTGAGTATTTTTGAGTCCCTAGTTTCTTATTTTTTCAGCCATTTTAAATGTTTTAACACCTTTTTAAATAAGTATTGTTTTTTAATTTATAAACAGTTTATATTTTCCACCACACTCGGAAGTTAACATCTAGGGCTAAAATAATATAAATTTATTGACTATTATTCCAAATGAGAGAGCTTTCGAAAGTGCTCACTTTACCGTAAATAACCTGAAGTCACTTGTACTGTGAAGTACTTGGTTATGCTTCTTGAGTGGTAGTTATATGTACGAAGTTTTGTTCTGAATTATTAGTGCAGAAACCGAGTTTTACATCTGTACGTGAAATTCACCACTTAATTTCAACAGGTTTAAACCACTTGTTTATTGGAAAGGGCTTATTAACTTTACCTAGTGTTATACCTCAAGATTTATCGGCGCAAGGCTTACAAATTTACTTATGACCTAACTTAAACTAACACACAGGCCATACCTGAGATACTGCACCACGGGAGGTAGACTAAACGACCTGTGCCCTTGAAACTTGTTTGTGTTACGTGTGGAATGATTTGAAGAACATAGATGAACAATAAAACCCATTTTAATTTTCGGTGGACATACTCAGATTTCCTTCTGGATGACTCAAATAAGAAGCTCCTTAATATTATTTAACAAATGCATTTCAGGTGTATTATGTTAATTGGTACTTGAAATCTATGACATTTCAGTGGCTAATATAATCACCATTAAAAAACATCGTGTACAACGATATCGTAGAAAATGTTACAAAACCGGACTGGTAACATATTTTATATAACAAGTATCCACTATCCCATTAAAGTAAGCAAAACTANAACCGGACTGGTAACATATTTTATATAACAAGTATCCACTATCCCATTAAAGTAAGCAAAACTAATAGCAAATTGTGCAAATCTCACCTGCAACGGCTATTCAAGAATACGATACTAATTTTGTTTTAAATTGCACGGTTAT
>NQII01013874.1:4153-20493 GCA_002778355.1 Clitarchus hookeri | reverse complement strand
TCATAAGGTTAATTTCGAGCTATGCCACTGTTAGGTAGTAACGTCAAACATTATATATTTGTAATCATTCAGTCCTTACTGTAGGATATGATATTTGGTTGAAGAGGAGGCGACGAAATATATTTTGAGGTGGTGGGGAGATACTACTAGAAAAATCAAACGACCATCGCCATCATCCACTACGTTTCCCACGTGGAAAGTACATCCGTCGGACCCGCAGGAGATCTGTCTCTCGCGATGACCCGAGTTCTATTCACGGGTCCGACTGTCCTGATTTGGGTTTTCCTTGGATTTACGAAATCACTCCAGGCCAACTGAAATCACTCCATGCCAACCATACTCACTCCAGGCCAACCATACTCACTGCAGGCCAACCATACTCACTCCAAGTTAACCGATATCACTCGAGACCAACCGAAATCACTGCAGGTCAACCAAAACCACACCATGCTAACCGATATCACACCAGGCTAACCGATATCATTCCAAGCCAACCGAGATCACGCCAAGCCAACCGAGATCACGCCAAGCCAACCGAGATCACGCCAAGCCAACCGAGATCACGCCAAGCCAACCGAGATCACGCCAAGCCAACCGAGATCACGCCAAGCCAACCGAGATCACGCCAAGCCAACCGAGATCACGCCAAGCCAACCGAGATCACGCCAAGCCAACCGAGATCACGCCAAGCCAACCGAGATCACGCCAAGCCAACCGAGATCACGCCAAGCCAACCGAGATCACGCCAAGCCAACCGAGATCACTCCAAACCAACCAAGATCACTCCAAGCCAACCAAAACCCCTCCAGGCCAACCGAAATCACTGCAGGTCATCCAAAATCGCACCAGGCTAACCGATATCACACCAGGCTAACCGATATCATTCCAAGCCAACCGATATCACGCCAAGCCAACCGATATCACTCCAAGCCAACCGATATCACTCCAAGCCAACCGATATCACTCCAAGCCAACCGAGATTACTCCAAACCAACTGAGGTCACTCCAAATAAACCGAGATCACTCCAAACCAACGAAGATCACTCCAAGCCAACCAAAATCCCTCCAGGCCAACCAAAATCCCTCCAGACCAACCAAAATCACTCCTAGCCAACAACACTCGCTCCAGGCTAACCGATATCACTCCAGGCCAACAGAAATCACTGCAGTCAACCGAAATTACTCCAGGCCAACCGATATCACTTCATGTCAATTTCTAAATGGTTCCATACTACAGGCCATGACTGCTTCCTTCATATTTCCTGATTTTTCTAACATAATATATTTCCGTCTACAATGACCATGTAGTTGACTAGGTGTCAGCCACAACGAGGGTATGTGTATGTATCTTATGTATTTACCTAATGAATATGTATAATGTCTGTACGTGAAATCCGCATGTATGTATCTATCTATGTATGCATTCAATTTATGTACATAATTTATATATTACTAGCTGTGCCCGCGGCTTCGCTCACGTGGGCTACAGAATTATTGTTTAGGTTTTTTATAAATAAAGTCCATGCTTTTTATACTTTTTCCTGACAATGTCTGTACTTGCTTTTCAATTTCAATGAGTGCAAGGTGAAAAACCTCGTCATTGAATGTTGCTCGCGTGGTTATAATAAGAAACTTATAGGGAGCAATAACAGTATTTGTTAGTAGACAGACACTGATCATAAACACAGAACAGAGCACTAATGATGTCATTTTTGGTGCTANATAACAGTATTTGTTAGTAGACAGACACTGATCATAAACACAGAACAGAGCACTAATGATGTCATTTTTGGTGCTATAATCGCTCTCGTACTTTCTTTGTAGATCTGGGTAAACGCTAGCAATCAGTTCCGCATCACCCTGTACCAAATTACTCAAATTCCCCATTAGTGACACAAAGCCCTCGGCATATGTTTCTAACCGCCCAACGTCATTGTAGAGGTGCACTCTCATTTTTGTCATCAAGCTGAATTTCTTGACATT
Organism: Clitarchus hookeri; assembly: GCA_002778355.1. NCBI lineage: Eukaryota > Metazoa > Arthropoda > Insecta > Phasmatodea > Phasmatidae > Clitarchus > Clitarchus hookeri. The sequence continues at coordinate 18,510 of NQII01013874.1, read as the reverse complement.
GGCCCATAAGCTTGACGACTTGAGACAGGCTTTGATTTCATCTGCAGGTGTGCCCCTCTAAATCACCGGTAGAGATTGGCGGAAGTCCCCAGCCAGTAATACAACCATTCCTCCCATAATGTCTGTATTGTTTCGTATATCCTATAGAGTTCGGTTTAGGGCCTCTATCGCTTTTTTGAGTGACATTGTGCTTTCGTCCCACAACAACTTACATTGACAAGCATTGTACTCCGAGCGCTATTTTTACTAAAAACAATTTCCTGAGGGAATTATATACTGCCCGGCCCTCTTACTATCTCTGTGCTAAAAATCGTGTCGATCCGTTACGATGTCGTCCCACACTAACAACTTAAAGTGATGGAGCATTGTACCCCGAGCACTATTTTATTTTTTTTTCTCCTGAGGGAATAGGATTTTTTTGGGATATGTCACTTCCCGACCCTCCAAATATCTTTGTACAGAAAATCACGTCGATCTGTTGCTCCATTGCGACGTGAAAGAAGGACAAACAAACCAACAAACACACTTCGCATTTATAATATTGGTATTGATTAAGGGATCGTAATGAAATGCCGCGTCATTAAATACAGACCAAGTGTTTCTTTGAAAAGCTCGTCGACGTTCCGCTTGGAGTTCCGCATTTGCGATTCTTCTATCCTGTGACTGTTCAGGTGTTTCGGATGCCCTTAAAGCAGCTTATCGTTCTGATTGTTCTTCCAGTCGTAGTTGGGTCTGAACAGGCGTTTCGGAGGCTCTTAATAGGGCTTGACGCTCAGCGCGTTCACCTAAATGCAACTGCGTTTGTTCACGCATTTCTGAGGCTCTCAAAGCGGCTTGACGCTCTGCCTGTTCATCTCGACGGAGTTGAGTATCGGCAGGAGTCTCTAATATCCTGAGATGTTCCTGGCGTGCGGCCTGTTCTTCGAGCCTTTCCTGAATCTGAGCAGGCGATTCAACGGCTTTCAAAGCAGCTCGTTGCTGTGCTTGTTCTTGTCTTCTCAGTTCGGCATCTTCTGAAGACTCTTGCGATCGAGCAAATCTTTCCACTTGTGCTTGAGACGATGCTCTTGAAAGACTTGATTTTCGTTTGTAAGGCATTATTTATTTAACAGACTATGAAAAACTAAACAACAAAAACCAATTGAAAAAGTAAACAAAAACAAATACCAAACCTACAAATCCAACTCTAAGTGCAAGTCAGTACCAAAGATCAATCCAGTCTAATAAATTGAAAAATATTCGAATATTTCTAAACAAAACCAAAACGAAAAGCTAATAAAAGGAAACCAAAAGCAAATGCAGCCAGTTGAAACTCTTTGAACGCCATTATATATTGTCAATTATAAGGAAATTACAAATTGAGTAAATATTTTGAGATATTTTCTCGCTATAAAAGTAGCCAATATCACCTTTCAGCCCTCTGAATATTTCTGTGCACGAAATTACGTCGATCCGTTGCTCGGTTGCGACGTTGCATTGTTGACGTTGCATTTTTATTCCGTTTGTGTACTTTTTCATTTTCCAATAAGAATTTCCCCGAGGGAATGAGATATTTTCTCGGAATAAAAAGTAGCATATGTCACTTCCCGGCCCTTCAACTATCTCTGTGCAAAAAATCACGTCGATCCGTTGCTCCGTTGCGACGTTAAAGAACAAACAAACACAAAAAACAAACACTCTTTCGCATTTATAATATTAGTACAGATTTAATCTATGTATCGTAGTGTATAATGTTTATGTATACATGTGAATATACAGTATGTCCCTGGCTACCTTAAATTCCTGTTTCCATTCAAATTTGTATATACATTTGGATATTGTAATAATTTTCCAAAGTAAAGTTAATTTGGTTCACACGATTTTTCGCAGTTTGAACAGTACGATGGTAAATTCCATAGATCTGAGGTTATCAGCGTCGACGGGGGTGAAGTGACGTAGGAAAAGAGCAGCATACGAATGCGATTGAGAGGTAAGCGGGAGTACCCTGAGAAAACACATGGGCAAACAACTACGTCCGTCACGCTTGTCATATGCGAAAATGCGGGCATGAACCCGCCGGGTATCGAACACGGTCTGCCGTTGTAGGAAGCGACAGGCCTCGAGGGTCAATCTGAAACAAATATTTATTTTTTCTTCCTTTTTCCCTTCCAATCTCTTTGTGCTTTCACGATGTTGTTTCGCTATTGCCAAATTGTAACAAGCACGGTCGAATTATTCCTGTGATCGCAATTCTATTCATAGATTCACGTTTATTAATCAAATATGTCACTGATCAGAGTTTTAGTTTATCTTTCCGGTTCGCCTTATTTATGCAAGGGAACATGTTTAAGACGTGGTTTTCCATCGCGACAATGTTTATGTAAACACAAACCCTTACTTACATTCATATAGATGACGCTGTTTTATTTTAAAGAGTTGCCTTGAGATGAGTTTACTTCCTACACACCGTTTTTTTTGTATTCTTTTCTTACACTTACAAACCAGAGTCGAAAAAAAAAAAAAAGAATGTGAACTCGACTATGACGAATTAATATAATCGTATCTTGGCAAGTATTCGTGTGAAATTAAGATAAATTATTATTTATCTCTATTCATTTTACTAGTTTTAACTTTCATTAGAAGCGCAAACAACATTTGTTACACAAAGAGAGTGAACCTCGCCAATTGCTAAGATTTTTTTTATTTAATATTATTATTTTTTTATGAATAAACCTTTGGTGACTAGTTGCAAAGAATATTTTTGTAATACGTAAAACCAATCTGTGAGCAAAATTTACACAACATTACTGTGGAATGTGTCAAACTAAAGGCTTTGATTTCCGAGTAGCGTTCCGAAAAGTTGGCAGCCTATGAAGCCATTTTTCTGACATATGTTGTTGGAGTTAGTGATAAAAACTATTATTCCACTTTTGTTTTCTTAAGTACTGTGTGCTCGTGGTACGGTCAGGACACTAGATGACAGGCGTGTCGTCTTTCCAGGACAATACTGCAACCCTGAGATAGCCCAACGTCAGATCCCGGGTTTCATGCGACTGGGGCCCTGGGCGAGAACAACATTAGTTTTCCGCGCTTTTTTTTTTTTTTGTAAATACTTAAAATTCATCTTTTGTTTTAGCAACGCGCTTCCATAACTCGGCGACAGTTAACTTCCCACTCGTATTAAAACAATTCATCTTGCAAATCAAGCCTGTTCTCACTCACAAGTCGCTGAGGCATCGTTAACAATGTTAATCAAATTCAAACATGTAAACATACTTGTGACAACGAAGACAAAATATTGACGCCTTATATCTCGCTGACCTATGCAGGTAAGCAAGCAGGAAAAATTATGGCCGCTTTTGTCGTTCGTTTATCTACATTTGGCGTCAAAAAGTGCACAGTTGGGAACGAAGACGCATGCAGTAAAAAATATAAAACTAAACGTTTGACATTTCTTAAACCTTTTTTATTTTGAATAATAAATAAAAAATTTTAAAAATCTTCTCATTGTGCGTATTATTACATGAACGTATTATAATACGGGCCTTGTCCAACGTTAACACCCATCCTACGGACGTAGAATGTCTTCTGGTCTACTCAGACCTGTGGAGTTGAGCACAAACCACCACTAGTTCATGAACGGCGGGCTTAATTATTGTAGTCTATTCACGGTTTATTCACACTTTTTGAATCAAACCTTTGAAAAATCACCCCATGTATGAGGTGTTTGGTTGTATCCTAAATATACCTTCTACCGCGAGCGTCTTATTCGTCTGTTAACATAAAAGTATCTTACTTTTACTTACATTATATATCAATCGCAATATTTCATTTGTAATAAATGCGAGTAAGAGCAGGGAGGAAACGGGTATGTTGGTAATGCCTAGAAAGAAACAGTTATCATGAAAAATATTATTAAATTGAGCGAGCACAACTGTGGTGTGTTGTACCTTTGGTATAATTTTCTAGAAATAGTTAAGCTTTGTTTACTTGAAGTGAAGTGTTATGATTAAGTAAAGGCGGACAAGCCCTACGAACTGCAGCGTCGCGTCGGTATCCAGGCCAGGCGAAGAATCCAAAACACATTATAACAATAATAGTTTATAAAACATATCAGCGAAGCGCCAACGGAGTTCCCCTCCTGGTGGCATGTTATTTGGGACAATTACGTCACCAGAAACTATTAAATACTTGGCAACACTTTGTACGGGGTCTGTCTGTCAGTCAGTTTGAGGACCCACGCCGAGATGAAGGTCATCAAGATGCAGCTTGGCGTTCCGCTCGTCGCCCTCCGACTCAACACTCAGCCTCCGGTGACTGTACCATTCAGGTTAGTCATATCTACTGTAATTGATTAGAACCTCCCTTGACAATTCCTTATATTTTATGTATATCATAATAGTTCAATTAAATACCTATTCTCTCTTCAAAATTAACTTTAGTTCTTCCCTCATCCTACTAATATTACAAAATACGAAAGTATGTGGGTGTGTGTGTGTATGTTTGTTATCACTCAGCTCCATAACAACTGAACGTATTTTGATGAAATTAGGCATGTAGGTACTTTAGATCCTGTAATAGGACATAGGATACTTTTTATCTCGGAAAATTGTACTGTTCCTGTGGAATAACAACAAAACGTAATTCTGCAACGGCTGGGAACGTGGCCGAAACATTTTTTTCGTCTGGTGTCAAAGTTTATCAGGCAACCCAAGGACCTCTGAAATGGCTTAACGACTAACTATCAATCGATAACAACCAGGACCGAATATTTAACGTGCCCTCCGAAGACCGGAAGCGCTCAGATGTTATGCCACTAAACAGTCACCCCTCCAAATGTGTGCCGCTGGGAACTTTGTTGATCGATTAGGATCCCCCTCAACCAAGCGCAAAAAGAAGTACCTAGGTACACTTATTTCTAAAGCTAAAACTTGACGAAACTCACGTTTTGATTTTCATGCATCGACGCTGGAAAGCGGAAATGTGGTAACTACGCGATAGTTTGCACAGATACACTCCAAAAACAATACCGTACTTCTTGGCTCTCGGGTAAAAAATATTTTCTTCTTTTTGTGTTGCCGTAATAAGTTAAAAACATAGGCCAACGTAGTATAATTTTATAATTCTGTTTACACATAATTGAATTGTCTTTTCCCAATTTATTTATTAGAGTATCACTGTAAAACTCAATTGTACCCATGCGAAGCTAGGCTGGTTCGCTAGTAATAGTATAAGCCTTCCATAGTGTCTAGACACTAGTATAAAAATTTTTCAAACATAACAATTGGTGGAGGAGCCTAAAGCTCTCCACCTCTTGCAGCAAAGTGAAATGCTTCCATTTCCCCCCAACTATAGAGGATGGACAAAATAATATGAACACCTGAATATAACAGCTGCAATTCTTCGCGGAATAGATTCGTAGAGTGTCTGAATAGTTTCCAACGGAATTTTGTCCCATTCTTGTACTAAAACATCCGCCAATTACTTCAATGATGTTGGAGATGGACATCTGCTCCTCACTATCTGCTCTAAAACTCCCCATAACGGTTAAATTATGTTGAGGTCTGGCCAGGGAAGATGTTTGATGATATTCTGATGCTCCTCAAACCAAGACTGAACCTTTTTGGCTGTGTGTATGGGCGCATTATCATCTTGGAATATGGCTGTGTTTGGCAGCCATATGCTAGTCATAGTAAGAACTTCATCATTGAGGATGTCAAGATATTCTTTCGCAGTAATCCGGCCAGTGATGTTAATGAGAGGACCAGCTGAATACCACGATATAGCCACCCAAATCATAACGGAACCTCCCACATGCTTGACTGTAGGAAGCAGGCAGTCCGGATCGTAGGCTTCTTTTGGGGTTCTCCATACATTAACCCAGCCGTTTGTAGGAAACAATGTAAACGATGATTCATCGGACCAAACCACATTCTTCCAATCATCAAGTGTCCAGGTTTTATGATCGTGGAACCACTTCTTTCGCAGCTTAGCGTTGGCTTCTGTTATAAAGAGTTTCGTAATTGCAGCCCTTCCATGAATTTTAGCTTCGTGGAGCTCCCGCCGTACTGTTTTTGTCGAAACAGTATTACTCAAGTGATTGTTGAGTTCTGCTGTCACTTATGCCGCAGTAGTTTTATGTTGTCTGGCCACAATTCTATTTAATATTCGTCGGTCTCTGTCAGTTAACTTTGGGTTTCGCCCACTATTCCTCTTCATCGATGATGTTATACCATGTTTTGTGTATTATGTCATTACCGTGGATACTGTCGTTCGTGAAACGTTAAACAATTCAGCCGTTTTCGTCATAGACGCTCCCGCTAACCGAGCACCAGCGATTTGCCCTCTTTCGAAGTCTAAGAGATCACACATTTCACCGATCGCTTGTTTTGACCGTCGGGGAACAAAGCGTATAATACACTGAAATATAACCTACAAGACTTGGCACGTAAACTGTGCAATACATACGCGTCGCATTATTTACACGGAAGCAGTGTTGCCAACATGCAACAAAATGTACTATATTGCATGGTGTTCATATTATTTTGTCCGTACCCTGTACATGCCTCACCCACACTCACTTTCTTTTGACAGTAATTATTATAAATATCAAAATAACTCTCCTTTGCGTTCAACATTAATACCATAATTAGAAGCTAAAGCCATGTAATTTCCTTTTCTAAACACTGATTTTCATGTAATACCTCTTCAAATATTTCCAGTTTATTAAATTTCAAAATGATATTCTCAACTATCTGATAGAGTGACTGCAACGTGGTAACTAATGGGCGCTTTGTTTCCTCGTCTGAGTGCATTGGATATTTATTAAGTTCAAATGACTTTATTAACGTAGTTAAATAATAAAACGACCACAACTGAGTAACTCAAATGCTTCTATTTCTTAATCATATTAGTCAATGCATATTTTAATGGTCCCGACGAGTTTCTACATATTAACTTGTTTAAATAACGTAATATTCTGCCGTTTACCTGATTGATAATATCTGCGCTCGCTACAGTAATAAGTACTTTCACTAAGCAATTGTGAAATACAATATTTTCCCGATAGTTCTCAAGATATTTTCACATGAATTTTAGTTGAACCAATGTTCATTAACTTGCTGCAATGTGGGTACTCGAGACACGCAAGGTCGCAGGCAAGTGCGCTCGGAAACGCTGCGCAGGCAGTTGTGTGCAAGCGCACATCAACACCCTTGCACACACGCAGAGCGCGTCTTGAGAGGCGCGCGCAACTTAGCACAGCACTGCATGCTCCCTGGCCCTGTAGTCTAGAGATTTATATTTCCTGTACAGCTTACTTCTCTGCAATTGTCCTATTCTCTTCCACTATCTCTGTCTGCTTGTCACTGTTTACGTCTTAAGTCTTGTTGGGATGTAAATACTGCACACAAGCAGAATGCAAGTCTTCGGGTCAAGCAGGAACTGTGTTCCAGGGATTAGCCAACCCTGTGGTTCCACAATTTGCAAGAGTCAGAGGTCCGCCAGCCCTTATTTAACAAAGTGCACAGACTTCTTGATTTAGAGCGTAAAGGAGAATTACTGTGCATTACTCGAAGGGTATAACGAAATGGGAGAGTTTCTATAGTCACACCCACTTCACCGGCGAATGGGCGTGCGCAGGCCAACCCAGGTACATACAGTAGGTAGAAGTCTAATAACATTGGGTCGAATTTGGTTTCTTGCGCAAAGGCGAAGAGCACTTTGGGTCTCTGGCGGAGTGGTGACCCGCTAGAGAGGCCTTTCTGTCTCGTTTGGAAGCTAGCTGACCTAGGTATAGGAGGCCAGGCAGCACTAGCTCAGAGATAAGGGACGTAACGTAGTTTGACCTTGGTGAGTTCATGAGTGCGGCATTATTTTCTGTGATTGTAGTATCATTTCGCCGAGTTTAGAAAAAGCAGTGTTAAGTGTCTCAACTTGTTGCAGAGTAGGCAAGCTTGTAATGGGTATGCAATTCTTAAACTAAAATTATTTTTCGTTTCTGCTAAGGATATTTTCATAGAACATATGAATGGCTCTAACCGTATTTATGTAGTAACAGTGTCATAACTTGTTTTTACAGAATACATAACTGTAACTCACAATCAACGGTACCCATACAAAAAGTTTTATATTCTATCATTTAAATGCTCCAGGGACATAATGTGACAAATTAAAATTAAACATTCTATTTCAAGTATGCTATTTGATCCAAGTCGTATTATTATAAGTGTAACAATAATATTTCCTTTGATCGAGTTTCTCAAAAATACTCTGAAATATGCATAAATATGCATGAATTCTTAATTATAATTAAATAACAACTCTTTCTTTGCATTTCCGCGCACACGGAAAGTATTGCAAGTTAGAGATGAAAGTAATGCAGAGGTGAAGTCGCAGGATCACTTATATAAAAATAGTATATGTAATAATTTGAAGTTCCTGAATTACCAAATTAATTTTTTAAAACATACTTTCGAATTTAAAGAAAACCGTAAGTGAACTCTTTCTCGGTGTCATTTCAATTAGAAATAAATTAGGAAAAAAATAATTGTAAAAGAAAATTTTGAATATGTTTACATTTCAATTAAATATTTGAAAAAAAAAAAATTTCATAAGAAATGCAATTTATAATGTTTATGGCCGTATTATCAATACATAATGTTCCCACAAGTACGTTATTGATTTAAGAGGACATTCTACTAATAAACTGAAGCCAGCACAGCCATGAACACGGGACGTGTGGAGCTTGACGGAGTGTTCGAATCAGCGGAAACACTAGGCGCCGCGCGACACTGCATTTCCCGCCGTAGCTGACGCAATGTCGACGATCAGCGAATTCCTACTTCGCGCGCGCCGCTGCTCCGCCAGTAACAAGGTAAACAAACACCGTCACGCTTTCAACACACGAACACCCGGCCGGTAATACACCAACACACAACACATCAGCGCTTTTACACTTATATACCAACACCATTCCGCTTTATTAAAGTTTGCACATAAAAATACAAAACATATCAGTAAATTTAATGCATCTTCCTTTACTGTCTTTGTTAATACTTTCGGTTATAATTAAATATTACAAATATTGCAGGTAAACTTCCAAAACAGAGCTCCATCTTTTATTTTTCTGACTTAGAGAAACATTTTCTTCGCAAAAAAAAAAAACGAAAAAGAAAACTTAGTTAATACAGAGATAGTAATTTTACATAATTTGGAAAAAAATGGCAAATATTTTTAGACCGGAGTACTCCGAACAATATTACAGTTATCAGAGAAAAATAATTTTCTACAAACTTTTGATTATTACAACAAAATATATATAATTATTTCGGTTTCATAAAAACTAAGTTTGATTATTGTACGAGTTCGAGGCCTATCCGCAAACGTCCAATATGTTACAAAAAATTTAATATGATAGATAGCTTCATAATAATGGTTGTAAAATATTATACAATTTAAATAACTAAACTATAAAAACACTGAATAGCATGGAGCTTATGAAAATAGGTTAATACTATAAAGAAATTTTCAAATTTGATTTTGGAAAATGATATAAAGGAATTGTGAATTTTTATTTTGTATATTGTGTTAGCGTTAGCTTTAAGTTAACATAAGTCTCCATGCACCCTTCCCACACTTGGTATGCAGGAAGTCCGCGGAACAACTTTTGTCCTTTTGTTTTACTTATTTTGATAGTATAGTAAAATTTATTTATGCCCTCCTAAGTGTCAAACGCTAATCCTATTCCATCCTGATAGACATTGACAATTAATGCACTGATTTTTAAGACTGATAATGTAATTTTTAATTTTATTATGCCTACACTTTCGGCATTGAGTTGTAATAACCTTATTGTAACTTTCAACATTTGTGTAAATCTTTTATGATTATTGGCCATGGAAACAGTTTAATGTTGTGTTTTATCATTTCAATAACTTTTGTCATTATCTTTTAACAATTTATAATTCAAAATTGGTATACTCAGATTAATTTAAGCCACTCATAACGGGTATTCAGTTTTAGTTACGGCGAAATAAAAATACACCAAGACTTCAAGAACAGGCTGACACGAATTGGTCCGACCCGGAGTGGTCTGCCGCGGTCGCGTGGAAGAGTATATCTGCACGCCTTAGTTAATGCCAAGTTCAGGGCCGCCGCACCTTACAGTTACACACTCAGCAGAAAAATACCCTGGCCTTTCAGGCGTAGTCACCGAATACTTCACGACATTGGCAGCTCCACCTACCTTAGTATTATCTTCTCTCTTTCTATCATACCTGACTTACTCCTGCCGTAGCGAAGAGTCTACTCCCTTGTACAGCCTTGTACAGAAGATGACATGGTCCGCTCTACTACATCCCCTACACTTCTTCAGCTTTATCTGCTAAGAGTTGAGGACATCTCTTTTTCATTGACATTGGGGTAGATGTTATGATTCAGTGAAGGCGGACAAGCGTAGCGAACTGCAAAGACGCGTCGGTATCCAGGCCTGGCGAAGAATACACAACACATTACAACAATAATAGTTTATGAAACATATCAGCGAAGCGCCAGTGGAGTTGCCCTCCTGGTGGCACGGTATTTGTGACAATTACGCCACCAGAAACTATTTAATACTTGGCAACACTTTTTACGGGGTCTGTCTGTCTGTCTGAGGACCCACGCCGAGATGAGGGCCATCAAGATGCAGCTTGGCGTGCCGTTCGTCGCCCTCCGACTCAACATTCAGCCTCCCATGACTGTACCATTCTGGTTAGACATATCTACTGTAATTGATTACGACCTCCCACGCCAATACCTTATATTTAATGTATATCATAATAGTTCAAATAAATACCTTTTTTCTCTTCGAAATTAACTTCAGTTTATCCCTCATAATAGTGTCAAACTTCCATAGACCATAGACACTAGTATAGAAATATTTAAAACATAGCACGGAGGAATATCCTGGAAGAAGAACTTTAAAAGGGATTCAGAAAATTTAAAAATAACCGTGAATGGGTTATAACTGAGAAACGTCTGGAAACTTAAATTATACGTACAGAAAGAGTAAACACAAATCATTACGGCGTTGAGCTTGACACTCAACCATCTGCAAGTAGCGTCATGGAAAAAGTCGTCGACAAGCTTTCAGAGCTCGAAGTACGCGCTGATTTTATTCAGTTAGCAATTCCATAGAGCCCCGCAGTGGAACACGATAGGTATACAGTAGATGGAGGTAAATGAATACGTACAGCGAGTTAGTTAAATATTCTGATTGCACACTTCTGCCGATACTCAACTCGAATTAGTACGGATCATGGCACCGTAATTAATGGTAATTAGTTGCATTAAAACTAACATTATCGTTTCCTGTATTTCCGTGCCTTTCACGAGTCCCCACGTGATTCAGTGACAAGCAAACAGAATCTCTGCTCTCTGGCTAGCAAGCTTGTTCAAACACCGATGTAATCAGTTCACGTTGCTTTCGAAGTTGTTGTTGCTGAAGTAATTCCTGGACGAGATTGCGGCGAAATTAATTCTGCCTCGCTACAAGAACTGCAACTAAGCATTTTCGACGTTTTATCTCGTAGATTTGATAAGGGAAAAATGTTATGTTATCTTCCTTATCTTCTGGCCTGCTCATTACATCTGAAACAGATTCGATCTGCTAATAATTTTCCGGCCTCCGTATGCGTGCCTTTTATGGTTTGTTGCCCTGGCGTGACAAAATTTGAGTCTCTCAGGAGAACCATGCTGCGTATTTTGTCCGTCTAAAGGTGGTATCGCACCGTGGCTAGTGCCCGCGATGCTGCCACGCAGCTTGGTCGCATGCGATATGCAGCACATGGTCTACTTGTATCCCAAGACATCATACCATAGCATGCGACAAGTCGAAAGTAGTTGCCAGTTTCCCAGGCCAAGTGGGACATTTTGTCGTATCGCATGCAACTCCAGCGAGTCAACAAAAAAGAAAAGTGTAGTGGTTAACAGTTACGATATTTTAAGTTCGTGTACAATATGTGAAGTTTAGTAATGAAGCACTGCTTAATTTTAGCGACTATTAAAATAGAGACACGGAAATTTCGTGAATTCGTTTGAGGAGGGGAAGATCTGTGTTGTGGGACAACAGGCGTAGTGATTAAACAAAAACAATATGCCTACGGTGAAAAAAAGGTGTGTCTCCGTTGCCTTCTCTCTCCTTACGTTATCAACACATATGCGGCAGCAGGAATTCTTTGACGTGAAAGAAGCATAGTTAAAAAGACACCTGATACATACAATATTTATATTTGCAATCTGCATCCGCGACAGCAAAACTAGTTGCTTCTAATGCAAACAGTTTGCCGCATGCGACTTGGTCACCAAGGAGTTGTATGTGACATAACAAGAGTGTTCACAGCAATGCACCGGCAATGAGTTATTTTTCTCAGGGAAACGTTTCCGGCGAGACAGTCTTGTTTATTCATTATCCCTTATATGCATGGTGGTAAATATTTTGGAAATCGCATAAGAAATGGATTAAATAATGTATCGTGTACACGGCAGAAAATACAATGAAGTAAGTCCCTCGTGTGGTAGGAGACATTGTTCGTTTTTAAGACAACATTCCGTAGTCGCATCAACACCTGCTGCCACCAAAGTCGAACAAACGCATTTTTATTGGTTCTGACAAATATCACTGCGTTTCAATGATACTGGTATTGCCCTACAGACCGAAACAAAATATTTGTTCGTTGCAACGCTTAAAATTACATTTTCATACATGCCTGAAACCGTTAAAAGGACAATTTTAATAAAAATGTCCGATGTACATATCACATATATGTGTACTAATTACTGCAAAAGATTTTATAAATATCAAAGAAAACACTGACATATTCTCGGTTATTCTTTCAGGAAAGCCATTAACATTTTGGCTTCTTCCACCATAACTATAATTTTAGTACATTATATTCGTGGTTTCTTCGAACTTCTTTAATAAACCTTTGAAAAGTCACCTCATGTATGACGTGTTTGGTTATTTCCTACATAGTAAAAAATTTTTGTACTTGTTACAAGCAGTTCTTTGGAAACTATTTGCCATTTTCTTTTCAGTCTACAGATGAAATATTGTACACTTAAAACACATTATTTTGGGAAACATACAGAGCTGTTTATATAGCTCAATATTTATGATAAACTCTAAGTCAACATCATATGCTTTTTAAAATTTAACATTAGTTTTACATATTTTACAAAAAGGTTTAATGCAATTTACTCTTATTAATTTGTAGTGTTACCAAAATATATTTGGCAACTACTTTCCGAAGAATTCCTTGTACAGATTCATAAATTTTTTTTTACAGTGTATATATTCCACGTATCGCAAGCGTTTTATTCTTGAAATGACATAAAATTATCTTATTTTTGGTTTCATTAAATTTTCACTTATATTTAATGTGCAAACTATAATATTTCCTTTATAATTAACATTAATAAAAACAGACAGAAAATAGGCATGTCTTATTACCTAGTAATAAATAGTTCTTATGTAAAGCATTATTAAACTATGAGTCCGTACGAATACAGTGTGTTGACCCTTTGGTATACTTTTCTAGGATTTGTTAAGCCTTGTTTACATAAGGCGTAGGAATAGCGTGAAAGTAGACCTTCAGCACGGCTTCAGAAAAGTTGGAAGTAACCATGAATGGACTACATAAGGATATTCGAAAGGTATACGTAATGCGCTCGCTCAAATTCCTTGAAAGCCAAGTATTAAATATTCATAAATAAGAGGAGGAGGGAGCCCTTAAAACCTATATTTAACCACATCCTAAACAAAATAATCCAGATCTGCCCTTGAAAAGGAATCAAACATGTCGTCCAGCCATCCTTTCTCAAATTTATATTTCATATTCTATAGTATTATATAATAAATACGACATGCAAAAATTACCACATCNAGTATTATATAATAAATACGACATGCAAAAATTACCACATCACGTATTCCTCGTACCTTTCCTGTGAGTTGCTGGTTTTCAAAGCATATTCTACCTTAGGGGGTTTATAGAGAAGGCTATCTGAGCGAGAAACCATACTTTAAAAATAATTTGTTATGTTAGAACTTGCTTTATCAAATCAAAAATAAGGTAGCTGTCACCTCTTGCGTTGTTGTACTTGATTTCAGTTAGCGGATTTTAAATAAAATTGCAGATTTTTCTGAGACGTTTATTCTCACACTCGCCGCGTGGCAAGTTTACGCTGTGATATACAAAACTAAAATAATAAATTCCACAAAGCTGCGTAGCAAAGCAATTGCCCGTGATTAAAATGATGTATTTGTATTAACTCTATACTAGAAAAAAAATGAAAATTTAACCATTTATATTAATTTTAATGACATTCTGAGCAAC
>NQII01013873.1:0-18321 GCA_002778355.1 Clitarchus hookeri | reverse complement strand
GGTGTGATCAGGCCTTAGCTGAACGGCCCGCCTGACCACACCTTCAAACATTAAACCAGTAAACGAGCGTGATTGCTACACCACCGAGCAGAAAGAAGACAGTTGCAGAAATCCCCTCTACTGGCCAGTAAACGAGGCCGCAAAAACAACGCGCCCGATATAGGCCGGCGTAACACCCGGAACAGCGTCTTTTGTCGTCGACCCCGAGCAGAGAGAAGACCACGGAAGTTGGGTGTGTCCGGCCGTCGTTAACCGTCTCGTAGAATCAGCCTCCGGCAACATTAACAAGGTGATGACTTTCCAGTAAGATTATAATAAAATGGCGTGAGGTAAATATAATGAATAATCATCTTGGTATTCAATTTAAAGCTCCCGCGATCAATAGTAACATAAATAGTAATTGTATAATTCTAATGTTAATAAACCTCATCTTATACTGTTGTGCTCTAACTAACCATGATTCATTACTGAGCTACGCCCCCAGCAACTTTCACGTACGAATGACTTAAAAGCTAGTTCGTAACAAGTGACATGACTGTACTGTTATTATAGCCATATTCANCACTTTCACGTACGAATGACTTAAAAGCTAGTTCGTAACAAGTGACATGACTGTACTGTTATTATAGCCATATTCAGGAACACATTTTCTACGGAAATATATAATGACTATTTGTATGTTAAAATAGTAGCTGACAACCGCTTGTACGAATTAATATTACGACATAGGGCTCTGCTCAAGAATCAGAGACGTTCAGTATTGGAGTAACGTAGGAAAAACTGGCGGAAAGAAGAGGAAACGTCATCTCACAAAGACACATAGCCAGTTATTAAAGAAAAGCTGGTGTTGATAGCTGAGGATATTGAATTTCATCCTGCGCTTAGATCATTTCGCGGTCCCTTTTCATATTCAAGTACAGAAATTATTTCAGTGATGTAGACAACCCTTAACCCTGACGTGGGCTTTACAGTCATTAATCAAGACATAAAGGTCTCTTTTTTTTTTTTTACGTCAATCATTTTTTCGATAACCCTTGCAGATATTTCGGTTGATAGACTGCTTCAGGATAAAGGCATAAAACAAAATTAGTAGAAATTTCAATTTTTTTTTATTTTACATAATTTCCGCTTCCTTTGCGCACATCGTCTTCCTTGCTCGGTGGAGTAGATGTCTGTATAGGGATGGCTTATTTATGGGCATCTTTGTTTTTGACATGATGTCGTTTTCATACCATTTGAGACGAATTCCTGAAACGCGATACATGTTGATCTCTCGAAAAACCTCAATCTAAAAGTCATTGAAATTAATTAGAATAAAAAAGAGAATCCATAGGCCCATCACGTGGCATGATGAAAAAAATTACGCAAAGAAAAATCTAGCTAATATTGACTATTTTAAACAGGCCTATTGATATTCGTTTTACATTAATTATCCTTTAAAATTCCTAAGCGTTTTTACTCGTTGGTTTGGCAATATGATACAATTTATTTTATGCTTATGATTTAATGATTATTTTATGGCATTTTAAAAAGTTACGTAATTTTCGCCCAACTGAAACATTTTTATATATTTCACAACGATTTGAATAAATGATTTATTTTCGAAACAAGTTTCAAAACAAAAATATTTAGGATGATTTNCGGAGGGATGCGTCCGTCACGTTGAGCCTCGCGCGGCGTGCGAGCCTTCCTAGCGAAGCTTAGCGCATGCGACCTCGTCCACCACTTCACCATCATGGACGGAGTTACAACTACCAACACACGCATAAACAACGAGGTAGCAGAGTGGAGTGCAGAGGTTTCGGCGGCTCTTAACAATAGGGTATTTAGAGCCGATGAGAGTAAACAGAGGTGAATATGGGCATCACCAGCCATTGCGGGGAGAACAGGAGGCCCCCGAGAATACCCGCCTACCAGCGCCGTCGTCCAGCACGATTACCACGTGCGAAAATCTGGAGGCGACCTCACCGGTAATCGAACCCGTTTAGTGTTGGTGAAAAGGAAGCAGTAAAATTGTTGGTGGGAGGGAGGGTGAAATTTATCTGGTGCCTACGGTACTTACTTACAACACAAACATTATTATAAGCTTCTTAACATTTTTTAGTATTGCAAGATTTTTATATCGTTAACGGGTTCGTACCAGAGCCTATAAGAATTAACTGTAAATACCATGAGTATAAAACTGAATTTTGTGACGGAATTGTAAGGCTGAGGACACTGTGGGATAAAGTATTTAAACTATGGTTCGAGTGAGTGAGTAAAAATATTCGGGCGGCTCTTCCCAACGAGGACTTCAGAGCGGGGTGATGGAGGTGAGTATGGAACTGCACCGGAATGTTGGCGCGAGGGGGGACAAGAGATCCCCGAGAAAACCTGCCGACCAGTGGCATCGTCCGGCACGATTCCCACATGGAAAATTTCGGGAGTGACCCGGTCGGAGATTGAACCCGGTTCGCCTTTATGTGAGGCGAGCAGGTTAACCGCTCAGCCACTGAGGCCCCAACTAGGGTTCGAATGCAGTAGTTGAATGCAACAATGCATCTATAATGACCGATGATGCTTTGTGAATTTTAAAAGTATTAGCAATGTACGAAGTTCACTTCTTTGACTCAGACACGGCCATGTTAATTTGTTTAGGTATGAAGTGTGTTATGGTGTGATCAGGCCTTAGCTGAACGGCCCGCCTGACCACACCTTCAAACATTAAACCAGTAAACGAGCGTGATTGTTACACCACCGAGCAGAAAGAAGACAGTTGCAGAAATCCCCTCTACTGGCCAGTAAACGGGGCCGCAAAAACAACGCGCCCGATATAGGCCGGCGTAACACCCGGAACAGCGTCTTTTGTCGTCGACCCCGAGCAGAGAGAAGACCACGGAAGTTGGGTGTGTCCGGCCGTCGTTAACCGTCTCGTAGAATCAGCCTCCGGCAACATTAACAAGGTGATGACTTTCCAGTAAGATTATAATAAAATGGCGTGAGGTAAATATAATGACTAATCATCTTGGTATTCAATTTAAAGCTCCCCCTATCAATAGTAACATAAATAGTAATTGTATAATTCTAATGTTAATAAACCTCATCTTATACTGTTGTGCTCTAACTAACCATGATTCATTACTGAGCTACCCCCATAACCACTTTCACGTACGAATGACTTAAAAGCTAGTTCGTAACAAGTGACATGACTGTACTGTTATTATAGCCATATTCAGGAACACATTTTCTACGGAAATATATAATGACTATTTGTATGTTAAAATAGTAGCTGACAACCGCTTGTACGAATTAATATTACGACATAGGGCTCTGCTCAAGAATCAGAGACGTTCAGTATTGGAGTAACGTAGGAAAAACTGGCGGAAAGAAGAGGAAACGTCATCTCACAAAGACACATAGCCAGTTATTAAAGAAAAGCTGGTGTTGATAGCTGAGGATATTGAATTTCATCCTGCGCTTAGATCATTTCGCGGTCCCTTTTCATATTCAAGTACAGAAATTATTTCAGTGATGTAGACAACCCTTAACCCTGACGTGGGCTTTACAGTCATTAATCAAGACATAAAGGTCTTTTTTTTTTTTTTTACGTCAATCATTTTTTCGATAACCCTTACAGATATTTCGGTTGATAGACTGCTTCAGGATAAAGGCATAAAACAAAATTTGTAGAAATTTCAATTTTTTTTTATTTTACATAATTTCCGCTTCCTTTGCGCACATCGTCTTCCTTGCTCGGTGGAGTAGATGTCTGTATAGGGATGGCTTATTTATGGGCATCTTTGTTTTTGACATGATGTCGTTTTCATACCATTTGAGACGAATTCCTGAAACGCGATACATGTTGATCTCTCGAAAAACCTCAATCTAAAAGTCATTGAAATTAATTAGAATAAAAAAGAGAATCCATAGGCCCATCACGTGGCATGATGAAAAAAATTACGCAAAGAAAAATCTAGCTAATATTGACTATTTTAAACAGGCCTATTGATATTCGTTTTACATTAATTATCCTTTAAAATTCCTAAGCGTTTTTACTCGTTGGTTTGGCAATATGATACAATTTATTTTATGCTTATGATTTAATGATTATTTTATGGCATTTTAAAAAGTTACGTAATTTTCGCCCAACTGAAACATTTTTATATATTTCACAACGATTTGAATAAATGATTTATTTTCGAAACAAGTTTCAAAACAAAAATATTTAGGATGATTTAAGATCTTATATCAATGCGTGTATTTACGAGTTGGAAATAGTACACACCTTAAAAAAAGTTTTGCACCGCCTGTAGCTTAGTCGCTCATGGCTCATGAAGGACGTTCGCTGAGACAGTAAGTCACACACAAAGAGGCATCGGAATGATAGGCATGCTATTCTGTACAGGCAGTGTGTATTTTCTTCTCATAGTTTCTCTTGGACCGTGAGAAACCAAGTAACTCAGCAATCGCGGTAATGCAAAACTTTTTTGATGCACATGTTTAAAAAAAAGGATCAGAAATGATTATTGCTGACAAAATCAAGGCTTCCTGTTTACATTTTTAGCATATTAAAGGTTTCCTGCGAGATACGTTGAAGCTTCGCTATGGATGTTGATGTGAATGTTAAGTGATAATTGTTCATTTATTTGAAAATCACGTTTCTTTAAGGCCAGCTATAGTTTTCTGAACTCCCAGGAGACCTGGCGAAAGATGCGAAAGAGTGCAATAGTCAATTCATGGTTACTACCAAATTGATTGAAACCTTGCTTAAGATCTACTTTCAGGCTATTCCTCCCCCTCGTGCAAACCAAACTTAAAATTACACCAAAGGAACAACGCGCCATTCGTGCACACTCAGTTTATGAATATTTTGCTTGAGAACTATTTCTTCCCGGACATTACTAAAACAGTTTTTGTCTTTCTTTTTTATATTCACATTAATTATTAGTAAAATATTGGTTATAATTTATATATAAAATAAAGGTAAAAGTCAAATTTAACCAAAAATAAATACTCTTATGTTAACAAGTATGAAACGCTGCGATAAATGAGTTCTGCCGGAAACAACCAAACATACACTGAGAAAAAGGTTTTTTGTTGAATAAAACAAAGTTTGTTTGGCGCAACCCGAACTAATGTTGTGTATAAGGGAAATAAACATTTATTTGTTGAAAAAGAATTATTTTGTGGTTCTTATTTAGTTGCCCCAAACAAATATTTTGGTAATGCAACTGACGATTTGTTTGGTTCGTACGTAAATTAAACAGTTCCGGTTAATATAAAGGAGTCAAAAGGCCGACCGAGAACATATCGTAAATCATTCAAGCCCGAGCGCTACTCATTATCAATCTCATCTAGAGACTACTGATGAATTTGGGATGTGTTTAATTAGTATGCTACATACAATGCATATACTGAACAAGGTGTGCAAATAATTATTTCAAGTTTTACAACTTTACTTTTTAGTTCCATGTTTTGTTTAAGTGCTACATTGCGATGTTCAATCCATTATTTTGCAACAATAAATACACTAACTAACACTGTTATTTTCCTAATTGTTTAAAAATGCAAACACACTCTAGAGGTGTATTTTCTGACGACGGCAATGAAATTAGTGGCGAAACAAAAATATACAGTTGATTCAATTTATTTTAGCCCAACGAAGAGGATGCATTAAATAAAGACTCTAGATTGTTAGATGGACAAAATTATTTTTTTTTGTCTGTGAAGTTTTTTTTTACAAAACAAAATATTTAGTTGAAGCATCTAAATATATTTCTGGCCCCATACAAAAAAATATTTTGTTGGCCGGAACAATCATTTCTCTCGGTGTGTCTTGCACGAGATGATTTTCCAAAGGCTGGATTCAAATAGTTTGAAGATACCGTGAGTAGACTATGGAGGAGGAAACGATCGCTGCCCCNCAGTAATAGTGCGAATGTACACTGAAGAGCCAAAAAAACTGGTATAGGCGTGCGTAAGCAAATAACAGAGGTAACCAATCAGAGTAGCGCGATGCGGTCGGCAGCTAGATCGGTTACTGCTGCTACAATGGAAGGCTATCAAGATTTAAGTGAGTTTGGACGTGGTGTTATAATCGGCGCACGAGAGATGGGACATAGGATCTCCGAAGTAACGATAACATTATGGATGTTCGCGTACGACG
Organism: Clitarchus hookeri; assembly: GCA_002778355.1. Lineage (NCBI taxonomy): Eukaryota > Metazoa > Arthropoda > Insecta > Phasmatodea > Phasmatidae > Clitarchus > Clitarchus hookeri. Next base: position 12,176 of record NQII01013873.1, on the reverse strand, counting down.
ATTTCACGAGTGTATCGTGAATATCGGGAATCCGGTAAAACATCCCATCTTCGACATCGCTGCGGCCGGAAAATGATCGTGAAAGAACGGTACAAACGACGACTGACGAGAATCATTAAACGTGACAGACGTGCAACCCTTTCTCAAATTAGCGCAGATTGGATTTGTGGACTGCCCTGCAGGATTCATGATATGAAATGGCTACTGCATACCTTCAGACATTAGTCGAGTCTATGCTATCTCATCTTGCGGCACTTCTGCGTGCTCAGGGGGGCCCTACACGATATTAGGCAGGTGTACCAGGTTTTTTGGCTCTTCAGTGTAGTATGTGCAAACATTTCCATAACAAATAATTATTCTCTGAGAGACAAGTGGCCGCCCACAATAAGATTTGGTTCATTTTTGCATATATCATTTAAATCAAATATGTATCAAAATCAATATAGAAAATGTGTGTGTATTAACGGATATCGCAATAAATAATGCTTCTTTTAGTCTTCGTCCAATCACGGAATCTTCTCTGGGTAAGAGATACTTCCACATTTCAGTTGGTGCCTGTGTATTGTACGTGTCTCTATTTTTCTCCATGAAATTATTAGAGGAAGGGAAACTTCACGCTTTCAGTGCACTCCATGCTATACTTCAAATTCATATGTACACTGAAGTTTTTTACGAATCGCTCATTAGTCGCTGCCGAGGTTAATTGTTGCTTTCAAGCTTGACTCAGTTGCATACAACTAACTCCCTCTGTTATTAAGAGTTCGATACAGACTCAGACTTACAGAGATTTTAAAATTAACTCTTTCGACGCGTATCTTACTGATTTTATAAAGAAGATTTATTTTTGTCAAACTCTCCAGAATGCTCCTCGAAACAACTCTGGACAACTTGGGCCGACGACACGGCGGCGTTAGCCTGCTGGAATGTCCTGTGAATGTGGGGGCACATGAAGTCCATGGAGGGTTGCAACGCAATACCATGACCAGCGCACACTCTCCCGAGTGATAACAAGGCACATCTGGTACAGGTCTGGGTACTTCCGAGACGTAAGGGTACTGTGGTACCGCCTACTGTTAACATTACATATTCCTGCCCCATGACTTTTGGCATGTTGTATTGCTACAAGTGTTAAAAGTCTGAAATTACCCCATATAGACTTCTGAAATTTACCTGTCCTTGTGAATTATATTTTCCTGTTGGAAAAGTAGAGAAAGAACTTTTGATTTGATTTTCGCTAATTATCCTGCTGCCCTGCGTTTGTACTGACAGGTTTATCAGGCATTGGCTTAATAGCTAAGGTGAACCTAAACTTAGCCGTACAAGCGCGGTTTATTTGGAATTACAAGCACGGAACTTCCAGTTACCTAGGTAACACCTAAGTTATTTCGACTGAAAATAAACTTGTGTAACTACAGCTTAAACGTCTTCACACTTATCCATTAACTAAGTGCGTTAATTCAGAGCTTTCTTTAGTTATTAATAGTTAAATACGTATCACGAACTCATCTTGTACCAGCTACAATTTTGTAAAACATGCGAGGACTTAAGGCTTTGATGATTCCCACTTCGTTTTTTGGCAACGAATCACCGATGCGCGCCTACTTAAAGCTAAGTTCGGTAGAGAAATACATAGGAAATTCGTGATTTTGGAACCTCATGCTCTAGTTCGGAATATTATACGTGCTGTTGAAAGGGGTGAATGGATGTGAAAACACTGTACTAGCAGACGCTTCCCCCCAACCCCCATTCTCCTAAGCGATCTGTACCACTAGTAATTATCAGTACTAATGAGTCCCTTGCTCATTACCGGCCCTCTCCAAGACCACAGCCCTCCGTCTCTAAGAGAAATTAATTCTAACGACGGCGGCACATGAGCCTTTAGGCGTGTTCTACAAAAACAACGAACGCCGATACGTGTCATGGAAGAGGATGGCGTAAACACCCGACCTCCAGTCTCCAATAGAACACAATTGATAAGCAATGAACTCTTTCCTATCCGTGAAACTGTGTTGCCGATGAGAATCTTATATTTGGTTCTATGATATTCNTGATAAGCAATGAACTCTTTCCTATCCGTGAAACTGTGTTGCCGATGAGAATCTTATATTTGGTTCTATGATATTCGTTTTCGTGACCATCATGAATTATAGAGTGCTGGGCAACGCATTTCAATTGCCTATTATTATTATTTCTGTTTTCATAAACACACGTACTATTAAAAGAGTACTTAATATGGCATAAATATTAAAATTTAGCATATATTTTATAAATATTATGTTAGTAATTTTTGACAAAAGAGTTTTTTTGTTATTTAATTTTGTATAGGTTGCATACCATTACGTTTCGAGTGTTGAAGGATAGCTGAAATTCAATCCTATTTCAATACGATATTTCTGTTTTTGATTTCCGTCTTCGTATTCTTACGCGTCCATACACTACAGAACAGGCCTTGAAAGCATTTTTCAGCGATAATAATGGATTTCTTTTATTTCTGTTATTTTTNGTCCATACACTACAGAACAGGCCTTGAAAGCATTTTTCAGCGATAATAATGGATTTCTTTTATTTCTGTTATTTTTTAAAAAAAATAGTTGACACTGTGTTTTCCTTTTTACTTCCGTAATACTAATAAACTAACGAACCGCGCTATAAAAATTACCTAATATTACACTTCCCTACTAATGCATGTATCATTAGCTTGAAAACATAATCTTGCATACCACTGAACTTTACCAAGTAACTTTGTAACAGTGTTCTTGAAGTAAAATTATAACAAAATACTACATAACGTTTATAAAGACATTNATTACCAAGTAACTTTGTAACAGTGTTCTTGAAGTAAAATTATAACAAAATACTACATAACGTTTATAAAGACATTGTTAAAACCAGCGGCCTAGCGCAAGAGTTCGATGTGGAATCGCCCGAGATGAAAATCCTTCCCCAAATTAGTAATACGCGTGTTCAAACCTTACCCTTTCCTACGGAAAATAATGATACTTAAAAGTTGGAAATATTATTATTAGAATGGTTTTGCATGCGTGTGTATAAACAATTTGAATGAGTACCTGCTCAATTACGAGGCGTTAACAGGTTTCTTAGATTGTTCAATGCTTACTATGGCAAAGCATTTTTCTCAAGCAGCGACAGATAAATGCCGATAAATAAATAACAGACAAAAGGCATCGACGAAGGTGCTGACANGCATTTTTCTCAAGCAGCGACAGATAAATGCCGATAAATAAATAACAGACAAAAGGCATCGACGAAGGTGCTGACATGTGTCTTTCTTGCACTGAGACACGATAGGAATGTTCCGTTGTCGTCTCAGTGTACGCTGGCAATTTGCGCGTTTGAAAATCGTAGAGTGATGCTAATCTGCGCAAAGCATGCCCTACCCCGTTCCCTGCAATGTAACTAAACAGATGCTATCATGACCGAACGCTTGTCAAGGTGGGCGTCTCACTGAACACCCACGCATATTAAAATATATACACTATAAATAGATATACGCACACGGTGTTTGGAATTGAAACCCCTAAACTGCGGGATGGAAAGGAGAGATGAGACTGTGGAAACTGGGTATTGAAAAAGTATTTTTACCGAATGCCTTGCACAGCAACGCCTGCAAAGTTCGCAGCAAAAAGGTGACGACTAATGCTTCCCATGTTGCAGAGACACATGCGCAATGCTGGCCGTCCTCGGTCCGTGCGCACTGTTCAGCTTGAGGAAGTGGTACGTCAGCACTTCAACGACATGCCCTCCACAAGTCCACGCTCTATAGTGCGTCAAATGGGCGCGTCCCGTTCAACCACGTGGGACGTACTGTGGGTACATCGCCGCCATCCCTACCGCTGGCAGAAAGTATGAGGCATTTAGCGAAAAATACCTTTTTAAACCCCAATNATATATATATGTGTGTGTGTGTGTGTGTGATTATTTATACCTGGGAGCACCTGGCGTCTCGGTGTCTACGATATTACTCCACAGGTGAACAGAATATAGAAAATAATGCACGATCATGATATTTCTACTTAATTTAGAACAACATTTTTTGCAGTTTGCTTGCTAGTAAGGTCACATAATTGGTATGTTTGTATTAGTTTTAATTTGAAACCTGCACGGGAACAGATAATTGTGGCCTCGTGATGTTATAACATGTGCGTAAAAGTGAGGGACACTCGTTTAACGACCGTCTTTTCGTATGGAGCAGCGGTTGGAAAGCGTTCGCCTCGTACCAAGGCGAACTGGGCACTGCCGGACTTTCAATTCGCCCTAATGGGGTCTCAAGAGCTGCCCAAGCCTCTCCACCCCAACCACTTCTCGTAAAGTTTTAAAATATAACTCAAGCTACATGATGACACTCGTAAAGATACCTGAGGTCTGATGTCATGCGGTGTAACTGACAGTCCAAGGGTAGGTGAAGCTACGTTGGGATAGGTACGGTTAGGTTATATGCTGCCATGAGTTGTGTCTTAACACTTACTCATCATTTCAATATTTGGCTTTTCAATAATAATAATATAAACACCGAATAAATTTAAACGAAATAATATATATTTAATATAAAACAAAAGATACTATTTTCAAAAACTAATAATTGAAACATTTATTTAAGACATCGCTAATGGAAAATAGGTTTTTCCGTTTAATTGTTTTACAATTCATTAACGTGCAGAGCCAAGGACATGATTTGTATTTTATGTGNAAAATAGGTTTTTCCGTTTAATTGTTTTACAATTCATTAACGTGCAGAGCCAAGGACATGATTTGTATTTTATGTGTAGAGGAGATAGTTAGCCTGTCTTTGTTATCCAGTGGCCAATAAGAAAATAACATTTTTTAAATAAACAATTTGCTGGTCAATAGTAAATTAATTTTAGTTTTATGCAATGAAAAAAAATGCAGCTGTTTGAAAATAGATTATAGATGCGTCGCCAAGAAAATAAAGCTCTCCTCGTATGAGGTGGACTTAGCTGAGTGAGCGGAGAAATACATAGGTTGGTTGGCCTGGTTACGGTTGGGTTTTGTACACGTGTATTAGTCGTGTGGCAGAAAGCGTCAGGTTTTGAAGGATCTATAGCCTCTTCTAAGGTCAAGCACAAATTTTTAAACTTTCATTTTCCTTCGGTATTCTGAATAACCCAGTCCCCAAGGGAAACTGTCGTGGCTTTCGTAGAGTCAGTACTAATGTAATGCTACACATAACCAGAGAACACATATTGTAAATAAGATATAATGTAGGATTGTTGCAATCAACGCCAGCAGATACATGTAATAATAACTTGTAAAAACAATGTTGGTGTCGAGTGAATCTTCAGGAGCTTCAGGAGTTACTTTGTAATAAAGTTTATTGCACGTAATTGGGAAAATTATTTTAGGAGTATGACAGGTAAAACGGAAATGGATTTTCTTGCCACAAGTACATAAACGAAAGTGTTTTCTATTCTTTCTTTAGATTTACAGTTATTCATAAAGTTGTAATTTTATATCCATCTAGGATTAATAACCCATTCCGAATAATGTGGTTAGTTTTCGTACATCGCATACTGCCCACAAAATGAAGAAAATGTATAAATAAGCAGCGTAAATGCGTTTTATGCAAAGATAGTTCAATAAAATTGTATCACGCAGGATACTTTGCAATATACTTTTCGCAAACGACCAGTTTTGCTAATCGCATTGTTTCTATAACGTTTAATCCTTGTCTCGAACTGAATTAGTCACTGTCAAAATTAACGATGGTTGAATATTTAAACCCGTGTTTTAAAAATACAAAATAATTTGTGAAAAGGAGTTTAACTGAATTGAAATTTATGGACTAATCGTAACTTCATACACGAAAAATCAGAGTACCTTAATTATATACTGTGAAGTTAAATGTGATTGGCAACACAGAAAATACTGGCTTTCCTCAAATTAAATGTGTTTACTACCCTCTTTGGCGAAATACTGTAAAATATTGCATTTTCTCACCGATTACTTTATAGCTACTTTTTATGTGTCATCTTTAGTTCAGTAATAGGTGTGCAATTACTATCTTTTTATCGTACCTGATTGTTAATTAATTAACACCACCATACCCAATAAATATAGCACCTACTGTAAAGGCTATAGGTATATAAATGAGTATATTTTAATATTTTATACAAATTAAATTTACCTTTCAGCTTTTAAAATATCACGCCATCTAACGAATACTAGAGGCATCTAATAAATTTGGCAAATCCTCGGGTTCACATATCGCGTAACACAGGTATATTTTATGACCATTCGTTTGAATAGATGTCTTCGGTTATTCCATGTGCCGTGTTTATGTGGATATGATAAAACCAGGCATCCTAGATGGCGTCAGAGAACCGAGATTTTGGTTCAGTGGTAAATAACAAATAACCTTTTTAATTATTTTGACATTAAACTCGCACACATACTAGGTCAAGACTTTTTCTAATGGTCAGCTTAGAATAATTACTTTGCATTTGGTAGCGAATTCGTTTTGTGGAAACATTAAACTTAAGTTACTTATTGTCGTGTTGTATCGTTACGATTGGTCTCGCGTTACCGAGACAAGTAGTGTGTAACAGTGAGCCCGCTCGCATACAGGAAGTGGTATTGTGAAGGTAGCGCGTACAATCCAGCATGGATGCATCGCACTGTTGCAGCAGTCCGTAAACAGTTCTTGTTTACTGGATTTAACGATGACCATGAAATCAGGCATGCGGCCAAATCAATCGACAAAATACTCAGGGTGTTAGACAATATTTCTCAAATATTTCCCGAAAATATCAAAAGAAAATTATTTGAAGAACGTATTTGCGGATTTATTATTGGTGAAATCAAGTTTCATGCTAACTGCCTTGTCTTTGGACAGCAACGTCCAGGCTTCATACCACGGCTGTGATATGCGTCCGACTGCCTTTTTCTATATTGAATTTAGCCTCGTGATATCGCAGCGGATTTCTTGAAAGTCGTATACATTAATAACTGTGCTCTCGGAGTTCGGCTAGCGCTTTCAGAGGCACCCGGTGCGCCGGAACCAAGTACACAGCAGTTTGGCAGTAGTTATAATGGCACCGCGACATCCGCCTGGTTTCGTTCGGAAAGCGAAGGTGGATCCCGCGATGCAATCTGCGCGGCTGCGGGGTCGCCGCGATAAATTAGAGCGTTGTTGGAACTGCGTGATGAGGAAACACTCGGGCCAGATGTCAAACAGAGGACGTGATACCCCGCAAAACACGCCGACTGCGGCGTGCAAACACGTGGCTGCCTAGCTGGACACCGCGAGTAGGCCAGCGATTTACCTCCAAGTGAGTTAGCTCGCTGTACACAACTGGAAGGTACAAAATGGTATGATGGACGCAGCACTCCTTTTTAAAGCGTGTTCACGGTAAACCAAGCACTTTTGAAAGCCCTCTCATTAGGAATAATAGTGAATAAATATTTTTTTTATTTTAGACTTAGACTTTAACTTCCATGTGCAGTGGAATGTACACAATGTGTTTATTACTTACATGGAAATATATAATGTTGTTAAATGATTAAAAAAATGGCTGAAATAAAAAAAAAGTAACTAGTGACTTAAAAGTGCTCACTTTACCGTTAACAGCCTATAAAGGCTCTCTACGGTAAACGGAGCAGATTTGAAAGCCTTTCTAAGTATCTACTTGCATGCATATGGTGTATTCTTCCACCGCATGTAAAATCAATGTTGCTATCGGCCTGTTCACTTTATTCATACGCCAGTCAAGTGAAACTGGGGAATTATTACAAACGTAAAAGTTTTACAAATTTATAGCTAATTCGTGCACTTATTTGCATGAAACAGCATCAAGCAAAAGAAATTATTTTAAGCATTCACGATGTTTTCTTAAAACATTTAACTCAAATGTAAGACGTAGAACTACTTCCCCTCCATTCTTACCAACTCTGCTGGTTTCATGGCGGTCAATATTCCCGTTAAAAGATGCAGGTAGGGGCAGTGATATTTTTTAAATATTGATTTCAAAAGTGATCACTTAATCAGCGCATACACACTTCCCGCCCAGCAAGCGGAAGTATAAAATATCTTGATTATAATGTAAGCATTATATACTCGTAAAACACACTAAATATCTTCGTCGTTATCGAAGTTAGATATTATACAAACTTAAACGATCGTGAGATTATTAACGTCCATTTAATTTTCTGACCTTAAATTTTTTCTGTTTTTTTTTGTAGCCGTGGTTTTTAATGTTTTATTTGCCCTAGAATGCAATATCCCCATTTATTTCTTGTGATTTATTTTGAAAATATTACATAGGTGGCTTTAAATGAATCAGTGAGAAATAATGTTATTCTCAGAGTGCCTAAATTTTGCGAGTACTTAACTCAGTCTGTTTTCCTGAACAATGCGTTAAAATTAAGTAAGCAAATAATCACCTGCCGCATCAACTTATGAACATGCACTGGCCTAGTATTCTGTACTTACGAGAATAATAAGAATAATATATCTTTTATTGTATGGTGCATTAACGAAATTGTTTATCATTCTACGAACTGAATTTAACTGAAGTTGCAGACTCGGAATGTATCGTATTTGAGCGTGGCGCATGAAAATATTCAACTATTTCTTGGTCTGAACAGACACGACGTCCTTATAACAAAATCTCAGACGTAATTAGTGTAATTTGCAAATAAACATTTCGCAGCATTCAAATATTTGTGATACGATGTAGTAACGAAAGCTTTTAAGAAAATGATTTTTGTTTGCGTGAGTTATTTCTTACAGTTAGCAAATAACTTCCTGTTATCTTTTCAATTTCGAGCTTACATTCGAGATGTTTTGTAATCATTCGAGGACCTTAGGACTTTAAGTAATACTCGCAATGATTTAACGCTGCGTTTGGCAGTGATCGTTTTTTTCCAGAAAGGCATAACTGTAAGTTTTATTTTCTCTCATGCACACACGCAATTCAGTATCGTTACTCAAACTAAAAAGAAATTAGGGAGCTACTTATAACAGAAATGCACAAGTACGCTCAAATAAATTTCTGTAAAATTACGCTAATTGCTGGAAATAAATAACTGTATTTTTTTTCGTAAATGTACGGACTATTTCGTATGATGGTAAAGTTGAATTTTGTATAAGTACGCACTACAATGTAGAACTTTACTAAAACCTTTTTATGCATANAGTTGAATTTTGTATAAGTACGCACTACAATGTAGAACTTTACTAAAACCTTTTTATGCATAGAGACACGTTTTCCATAAATGTATGGAACTTGCTATTATATTATAATTTATGTCATTGCATTATTTTCTGTAATTTGAAGCAATGGTTTAAACTTTGTAAAAAAATTGTATAAACAGAATATAAAATTAATACAAAAATAGGTTTCCCGAAATGTAGTACACAACTTAAACAAAGAATATTTGTGGCTAGTCCACTGCGTTCTCAGGTGTAGTTTTTTTCATTTTAGAAAAATTGAGAAAATAAATGTTCCTGCTCCAAAGTTTTTCATTTTCCAGTCTTTATTTTCTGCGCATAAATGCGCAAGCAGTTTAAATGCCATTAATGTTGCAGGAGACATAATTTTCTGATTGTTGCTCTGACGAATAGTTCGTGTTGCTTCGGCAACGCTCACGGCTTTCGGGAAAATTTCCATGTTTTCTATCTGCGGATATGACATATGTTTTTCGATATTACAGATTCTATTTCCATATAACGAGGGCGCATTCTTCGTTTATTCGCTGAACTGAACGCAACTGATATAACCTGCCCTAATTGTGACGGGCTGGATTCGAAAGTACAAAATTACGGACGCGATTTACAGGTGAGCAAACACGTTTGATACGAAATAACGCAAAACCACCTCAATGCTAAATTACTTAATCCCGGTCGGTATTAATCGCTAACTCTACATCACGCGTCACTCTACTGTAACGTAATGCGCTGGGACATCTGGCCACACGTTTAATTAACTGTAACACACAGATAATCACGATACACTTGTACATACAGTGAAGCAAAACAATATTGGGTCAGTTAATACTAGTTAATGTTTCTACTTTAATCTGTAGCTATTTCGCACATNACAGTGAAGCAAAACAATATTGGGTCAGTTAATACTAGTTAATGTTTCTACTTTAATCTGTAGCTATTTCGCACATAGAACTAGAATAAATTGTTCTAGGTGTTTATTAGTAAAACAAATGTTACTATAAATACAGCCATAACCTGTTAATATAGTAAACTACGCCTATTAAGTAAACATTATTGAAAGCCCACACAATTTTCACGTAAAAAAATACTAGGATAGTGGTTACACATGTATTCTAAAGGTCTCAGTGGAATTACAAGGGCGTTGGTACAAGGTAGTTGGTTATTTGAAGGCTCGACCGAAAGGTTGTGACGTAACTACATTAAAAGTAATAATATATACACTTCAATTTGTTCGCAAAGTAACTGAGCTTTGAGCAGAGCGTGCGGCAAACTTTTCTCTCTGTATTAAAAACCTGCACATTTACATGATCCCAACATGAATGAAATTTTGTTCATGTCAACGGTATGACAAAATTATTTCACTTCGACTTAACGACGCAGAAAGTAGGATAAAACCTTTCTTAAGGTGATCCCCTAACTGAAGTTCTTTTCGAGTTCGAGACCCAGAAGCGCGCGGGCGTTAAGGGCGAAACTGATACGCTCATCAAACGCGCCATCGCCACTACGAGCAACGTTCTGAACTGGCGTGTACTGTTCTCGTCGTGATGCGTTGTATTGTAGCTATGGGACTTTAACCGGTGGCCCTGCATTTTTTTTTGGAGGATAATGTATAGCGAAACTCAACGCAGGCTTCTATCGTAGTTTTTGCTCGTATCCTGGTAGAACGGTTTAAGATACAGCAGTCGGAAAAAGGTCATTCTAAACGATTTTATAGGCATCGAAAATAATATTTATACCATGCTTGAGAATATTTAAAGTCCCAGTTTTTCCTCATCAGGTATGTAATTTCTTCAACGATCTGTATTTATAACTCGTTAAAATCGCATTTTCTACTCCACGCGGTCTCCTCTAAAGCTATTCGTCCTTCTCGTAATAGTCTGGCAAAAAGCAGTTTATCAAACAGGTTCACTCCCGGATTTTCGCATGTGGGAATCGTGCTGGACGATGCCGCTTGCCGGCGCGTTTTCTCGGGGTACTCCCGTTTCACCCGCCCTTGCATTCCAGCGCCGCTCCATTCCAGGGTTTCATTTCTGTCCTTCTCGGGGATGACGGTCACCTACGGGTCCCAGCTGGAAAGACCGTCACTCGGAGGGTGTCGCCTTGCCGTGGATGCACTCCCCACACGCCATTATTATTATATCAAACAGCAACAGAACCATCGTGGAACGAACACTTCCAGAAGACACTGAGCATGTCACTTCCCCTTGCGGTAACGTGTAACGTGATAAGGTTGGAAGTAAAGCGACAGTCGAAAAAAAAAATTAGTGCTGCACGAAGTACAGCAGGTACACAAACGCAGTTATTGTATAGGCTCTTCGTGGTTGATTCGTCATTTTTGAAAGCCCCGGTTAAGATCTTCTTTTCGTCTCGTTTTGTATCATTTTGACGTGTGAAAAATTTTCCTTACAATTGGACCATATCACATTATCCATACACCATTGAAGTGAAAACGTCAAATGGCTAGTAACCTAAATGCGGTGCTACTGTGCTATTTTGAAATACAATCCTTACAAAGCAAAAAAAAAACTACCAAGATTTGCTATAAATTTTAACAATAGTCTTGCACTAATACAACGTCAAGACCTTGAATTTTCTTGTTTTGACGCACACTTAACTGGAAGAGTGCATGCTGGTGTGTACGGTATAGCATGTATGCCGTTAACAATCATATTTTTCAGAAGCGGATTTCAAAGGTACTCACTATTCAGTAAACGCCTGTACGCCAAAAGTGCGACGTTTCATAGAGGTTATCACTGATCCGTAGTTACATAAGCCTATTGAAGTAATTGCATGGAATGAAAGTCCCTGCCCATAGCCCAATATATTATAGTGTAAGGATGGTTTTTGTACGTTCAGTAATGATGGGATGGAAATGATGAAAAATGTTTTGCAAAGATGTAATAAAAAACAAGAGGGCGGACGGTGGCTGTGACGCCTACCAAGATGGCGGACATCACCGACCAAGGTGGCG